>CAXHJY010000154.1:30000-60000 GCA_964016885.1 Eledone cirrhosa
CATATTTTGTAAATACAAATCCGTATATCAGAGTGCACAGAATTAGTTAGTGGGAACACAATTAATTATCGGCCCCAGACCACGTGGTTTCATTACTACACCCTGCACCTGGAGAGTGCATATGCAGAACTCTATGTACGGAAGCTGCATGTTATTCCTGAAAACATCCAGAGAATTTATGCAGCTAGGAGTGGTGGAACAAATTGTCAACGGAGTTTAATCCAAATATTCTATTGAGGAGGTCTGCTTGTGAGGGCAACAGTGACTGAATGTAGCGGCAGCATCACATGACCTTCCAAAGAGGAAGGCTAAATGGTTAAAGTGTTTATATTTATATAAATACCTTCCATTATAATTTTATGTAAGAACCTTTGTTATGTTCCAAATGCCCCTCCTTCTCCCCCTGCTGATGTTAAGTCCTCCCAAAGCATATGGGATGCCATCAAGTGCAGCCTGGCCTCAGACAGGCTCACACGCCAGCTCGACCAGCACCACCTTTCCTGTTTTCGCGTGGGCTCCATGCCTTGCCCTCCCTCTCCACTAGCACGCATCTGGATAACGATAGTCTGTGCATTGGCGTTTCCTTGAGGCATGGACTCCAGATCTGCGAGCCACATAAATGTCGCTGTGATTCCACCGTGGACTCTTTTGGCCTCCACCTGCTTCCCTGTCGCCACAGTGCCAGCTACCTTCCACGCCATGCTGCCCTCAATGAGGTCATTAAGCATGGCTTAGATGCTACCGGCTTCCCCTTCCAGCTCGAGCCAGTGGGGCTGGACTGAGGGGATGGTAAAAGGCCAGACGGTATGACCATCTTCCCGTTCCGCAGTGGCAAACCGCTTTTCTGGGATGCCACTTGCAGCGACACTTTCTCCAGTTGCAACCTGGTGGAGTCTGCGACTAACCCAGGTACTTCTGCACGTCGAGCTGAGGAGGCCAAATTCTCCAAGTACCGGTTGCCCTCCGACAGGTTCGCGGTCGTGTCCTTGGCAGTGAAGACTTCTGGTGTCCTTGGCCCTAGGGTTACCTCCCTACTCACCACCATAGGCGCTGAGCTGGCCAGCCGCAGGTGTGGGCCTCGCGAGTTGGAATGGCTCTTCCAGCGCATCTCCATTACCATCCTCCAGGGAAACGCCTTCTCCATCCTGTTCGCCGGGGTTGTGGTGAGGCCAGCATGAGGGACCCCATTTGCTCACCATACGGATTAATAGGCAAAGTTATAAACTATTGTAAATAAAATAAGTTAAGTCACTTAAGCTTAACAAAAAAAAGGAAAGAAGTTATATTAAATCTCTTGATTGTTTTCAAAATTATTTAAAAACTATAGGCAGTATCTTTCATTAAAAATATGGTAACAAAAGGATTAAAAATTGATAGCTGTCCTGGCTTGAAGTGTCAGGCATACTTGGACCTTGTATTGCCGAACTCCTCCTCAAGATCGGAGCGTCATTGGCCCATCTGAGGAGGGAGCCCGCGAGGTTGGGTGACTGTTGCAGCGGGTATCACTGGCCATCGTCTGGGGGAATGCTTTTGTGCCGTCTTGTCAGTGAGGCGCAGCACTTCAGCCCTCTTGCCCTAGGTCCCAAACCAAACCCCCTCCCCCTCGCTCCCCTCTCTTCTGCGACACCAGAGCTCTTGCCATCCCCTCCCCTTCCCGATCTTTTTCTTCTTTCTTTCTCTCCTTTTTTTTTTTCTATATATTTTTTCTATATTCCCTATTCTTTCTTTCCTTTTTTTTTTCCCCTTTTTTATTATTTCTATATTGAAAATAAACATTATGGCAAATCATCATTATCATCATCGTTTAACATCTATCTTCCACGCTAGCATGGGTTAGACGGGAATTGTCCGACTTGAGGCAAGATTGGTTGGGTGACCGTGTCTCGCTCGTATAGGACTATCTGGCAGGTTTTCTAAGGCTGGATGCCCTTCTAACACCAACCACATTTACAGTGTGGACTGGGAGCTTTTTACCGTGTTACCTACACGGACACATTACAGCGTGGACTGTTGTTTTTTTGTTGTGACACCTACACAACCTCATTAGTTTGGAGTGGATGTTGTGGTACCAACATAATATATTGTGAAACTAGGTTCATGTTTACTTGGTTACAATGTTCACTGTTCAAGCCACACCTTTCATAATACAACATATATTATGTAAATATAAAAATTCAAGGGTAAATTCTGACTATTTAGGTCAAATATAACCTTATGATACTATTTATACATTTAAATTAGATTTATTTATTTTTTTCTTCTATTCACCTACTTAGTGTACATTTGATAAGCATCATGTCATAATTATAATGAAGGAACTGTTTTTATCTCATTATAGAATACATCTAATGGGTCCTACTTTAGCATGTGGTCTACTGCTGTAGCAGTTGTCTATATTGTGTAATTACTTGACCTGCCTACAGAATTAGAGTTAGGATAAGTTTTTGCTTGCTGCACTATAAATGAGCAGGTACACTGCATGCTAAAGTGTAGATGATCAGTGAGATTTCTCGCTTAACTGTAAATAACCAGAGAGACTGCACAGTAAATGTAAATGACGAAATAGACTGCACACTAATGTGTAAATGGCCAAGTAGATCACATTCTTAAGTGTAAATGACCAGATAGATTGCATGTTAAAATGTAAATGACCAGGTAGATCACATGCTAAAGTGGCCCCATCTAATATCTCTTTACATTTGAAAGAATGGAAAAAGTTTTATGGTTAGCTCTTCTGATATCAAACCAGATGAGACCACCTCTGGTTCTATGATACAGAGCCATTTGTTTTAAAGTGTTCATATTTAAATTTAAACCTTCCATCATAATTTTATGTAAGAAAAATGTTTAAATTTCAAACACTATTGATTATAATGAAAAGGCTAAATCCCTCCAAATTCTTGATTATTTTCAAAATTAATTGAAAATCATATGCAGTGTATTTCATTAGAAATATGGTAACAAAAAGGTTAAACTATCATTAATTTTGGACTGGAAAATTTGTGAAGATACTGAAAGACTAGGTAGTTGTTGGTATAGATGTCAAGCTCCAGTTTAATCCTTTGTTACCAAACTGCCTGAAACAACCACTACGAGATAAAACTTAATTTTGAAGTGTTTATATTTATCTAAACACCTTCTATTGTAATTTTAAGTAAGCCCATTTATGTTTGAAACATCAGCTTAAAAACAAAGAAGTTATTTTATTAAAATTCATGCTTATTTAAAAAATTATTTGAAAATTATAGTGTCATTAGAAATATGGTAATGATAGGGTTAAGTCTGATCAAGCAGATCTATGATTAAGAGTATTCCAGCTATGAACATCCTGTTATTTTGGGGTTGGGTCTAAGATTATTTATTATTACATCATGTTTCCTTTTTCTATGCTTGTATGAGCTGGACAAGATTTTTTTAGACAGTTTTCCTATGGCTGGATGCCCTTCCAACCCATACCTTATATTAAGTATATACCACTGATCTCTGTTGAACTGTTACATAAACAAATCTCAATATTTGCTTTTTAGAAAGGGTTTTGATATGAAAATATTCATGGTAACTCACTCTCACATGCATGAAACCACCCCTGATTTTTTGATAAAAGTCATTTTTAAAGTGTTCATTTCTAAATTAAACCCTTTCATCATAATTATATGTAAGAACTTTGTTTTTATCACCAACTTAATGAAAAGTTATTTTACTAAAACCTTCCAGCTTCTTGATTATTTTCAAATTTAATTGAAACACATTAAAGTATTTCATGAGAAATATGGTCATGCAAGGGTTAAATTTTCTCCCCTCCTTCTTCATTCTAGTTGCTATGCCCCTCACTACAGCCACTTCCAGTAGTAAGTGGATCAGCAAGGTATCAGACTTTGAAAGTACATTTAATAAATAGTTCACGGCAGTAGGGCCTTCCAAACCAAATACATCCCAACCCACTACCCTACTCCATCCTCACACTCCCGCCAACACCACTCTTTCTCTATAAAGTTATGTTGGTACCACAACATCCAGTCCAAACTAATGAGATTGTGTAGGTGTCACGACAAAAAAATACACAGTCCACGCTGTAATGTGGCCGTGTAGATAACACGGTAAAAAGTTCCCAGTCCACACTGTAAATGTGGTTGGTGTTAGGAAGGGCATCCAGCCGTAGACAACCTGCCAGATAGTCCTCTACGAGCGAGACACGGTCACCCGACCAATCTTGCCTCAAGTGGGACAACTCCCATCTAACCCATGCTAGCATGGAAGATAAACGTTAAACGATGATGATGACTTCAATACATTTGATGTGTTGGCTCACTGTCAGAAACCTGGAGATAATACTACACTTTTTGTATACCCATTGAGTACATAGCACATAGCATTGAGTTCCTACTTACATCTAAATATGAAGCCTAGCTTTCTCTTATATGATATTAGAAGTTTGTGTTTTGTTTGTTACTAACTAGTAATTTAGTGAAGGATCATGGGTTAGTGTTGAGGGTGTTGGCCCATGATCATCATCAACTGGGCTATGCTGAATCTCTTTGAGAACTTACATTAAGAATGTACGTGTTTGTAGAATGATCATCCACTTGCATATTAATTTCAGGAGCAGGTTCCAACTAATGTTCCATTCTTCGAACAACTAAAACACTTGTTGCAACCAACAGAAGTCCAACAGAGACAACTAGCAATTTAATATTTGTTAAGCCAAGTGTTTATGTTGACTTTTATTATACATTTGAGCTCAATACTAGTCTGTCAGGTTTGGGATTTTCTGATTAAAAATCTCAATTATTTTAAACATTAAATGAAAGACACAGGTAGTGTATTTCATTAGAAATATAGTCACAAAAGGGTTAACTTAAATAATAATCTCATTTCATCTCAAACTTTTGAGAGAAAATAATAACTATAACATGGCTAAAGACGATCGAGGAGGAAATGAAAGTCAGGTGGTTGGTGAATGGGGATGCAGATGATAAGGCAAAAGGGAGAAGCCTGTCATGGGGCCTGCAAGACTAACCCATGCTTTACAGGAAAAATGGCTTTTAAATACTTGTTATACTACAACATTTTGGGATTGAGAAATAACATTTTTTGTAGCTAAAAGCAATTTACTCTTTTAGATATTTGTAATATTTTTCAGGCTACATAATTACTTAACCATTATAATATTTGTTTCACTGACTCATTGCATTATTTCTTACATAGTTTAAACTTCTAGCGTTTAAGCACACCCAAATATTTTCACTTCTTAGACTTTTAATATTTTGGCTGAGGCAAGAAAGTAAATAGACTGTTATTAAAAATATACTGATAGACATCTTATTGGCATTCTGCTGATTTTGAAAATGTATGCTTTCAAAATTTGATTGTATAATAACATTTAAGGGAAATCATCATCTTCATCATTTTACATCTACTGGTATGGGTTAATTGGAGTTACTGTCTACCTAGATTGGTCAGAAGATTATATCTTGCTCCATATGTTTTATTTTTGGCATGATTTCTATGGTTAGATGCCTTTCCTAATGGCAACCATTTTACAGTGTATTGAATTTAGAACAATTCATTCTTCTTATATGATTATATAAGGGTGGTGGAATGGCAGATTCATTAGAGCATTGAACCAAATGCTTTGTAATATTTGTTCTGGTTTTTATAGTTCTGAGTTCAAATCTTGTAGATTTGAACTTTGCCTTTCATCGTTCAGGTGATGGAGAGGATAAAATACTGTACCAGTCATGTACTGAGAACTATTTAATCTATTTCCCCTAAAATTGCTTGTCTTGTGTATTACCATAGATTTTGTACCACTAAAAACGTACCATTGTAGCCACATTAGTGCATATAATCTTATAAATAGTGGTTTCTTTTATAGGCACAAGGCCAGCAATTTTGGGGGAGGGGAAAGTCAATTAAATCGACCCAGTACGTGACTGGTACTTTATTTTATCAACCCCTTAAGGATGAAAGGTAAAGTTAACCTCGGCGGGATTTGAACTCAGATCATAAAGGGCCGTAACTCTATGCTGCAAAGCATGGTGTCCGACCTTCTGCCAATCCACCGCCCTTATATAATCTTATAAATAATGTGGCCTATATTGTACTTTTTTAGTGGTATGAAATTAATAGTAATACTGAGATTAACAAATTTATTTATTTTTGTAAATATTATAATGTATTGACTATAGTTTATTAGACGGAGCAAGTGGACAATCATCATCATCATCATCATCAACGTTTAACGTCCGTGTTCCACGCTTGCATGGGTTTGGACGGGGGTAGTCCCACTTGAGGCAGGAGTGATTGTCTTGCTCGCATAGGACTGTCTGGCAGGTTTTCTACAGTTGGATGCCCTTCCTAACACCAACCACATTTACAGTGTGGGTCTGGGAGGTTTTTACCGTGTTGCCTACACGGCCACATTACAGCGTGGACTGTGTGTTTTTTTGTCGTGACACCTACACGATCTCATTTGTTTCGGCCTCGATGGCGCGGCACCAACATAACTTTACATAGAACGGGGTGGTGTGGATGGGGTGGGGGTGGGGGTGGTGGGACGGGGTGTATTTTGTTAGAGATGCCTACTGGCTGGAGTAGGTTTTACTATATATTTAGGTAAGGCGGGTCTTCTCTGTTACTGAGTACCGCCAAAGGTCTCGGTCCAGTGACATTGTCTTGGAGAGGTGTAAGTGTGTGATGTCGGAGTTTATCAGCTCGTCCCAGGTTTTTCTAGGTCTGCCTATTCCGTGACTACCGTCTATCTTTATTGCCCTGCACTTTGTTATACAGCTATCGACTTTCATGCGCATCACGTGTCCATACCAACGTAGCCTTTTCTCGAGTAAACAACATCTGATCCCTCTTATCTCTAATTTTTTCCTTAGTTCGTTTATGCTTTGCCGTTCACGTATATTACTGTTACACATCCAGCGGAGCATGCAAGCTTCGTTCCTCTCTAGTCTGCGTATATCCTCTGCACACAATGCCCAGGTCTCACTGCCATGCAGCATTGCTGTTCGTATGCAGGCATCGTACAACCTGCCTTTCATTTTTAGTGAGAACCCTTTAGCAGCTAAAACTATAATAATAAAAATGAGTGAGAAGAAAAAACAAGAAAAGACATGTATACTTCCTCAGTTGGTCACAGCTACCCAGCCGTAGACACAGACATTGTTGTGTGGTTAAGAGGTACCTTGGGCAAGTGTCTTTAACTATAACTTTGGACTGACCAGTGCCTCGTGAGTGAATTTGTTAGATGGAAACTGAAGAAGCTCATCATGTATGATAAGGTTTCAATTGTTTATTTTGGCAGGGTCATTAGAATGCCTTGTAGTATTTATTTACATTCTGAGTTCAAATATTGTTGTGGCCAACTTTGCATTTCAATATTCTAAGGTCGATAAAATAAAGTACCTGCCAGATATTGGTGTCAGTAGAATCAACTGTCCCTTTCACTATTACCATCACAATCATTATTATCATCATCATTATTAGTGTGTGAGGGACATAAACAATGTCATTGATTTAAAAAAAAAAAAATGACATTTATATGAAGCTTGTGAAAACTGGCTCACACACACATGTGGGTATGTATCATCATCATCATCGTTTAACGTCCATGTTCCACGCTTGCATGGATTTGGGCGGGAGTTTTCCCACTTGAGGCAAGATTGGTTGTCTTGCTCGTATAGGACTGTCTGGCGTGTTTTCTACGGCTGGATGCCCTTCCTAACACCAACCACGTTCACAGTGTAGACTGGGAGGTTTTTACCATGTTACCTACACGACCACATTACAGCGTGGACTGTGTGTTTTTTTTGTCGTGACACCTACACGACCTCATTTATTTCGGACTGGATGTTGTGGTACCAACATAACTTTACATCGAAAGGGGTGGTGTGGATGGGGTGTGGGTGGGTGGGACGGGGGTGTATTTTTGTTAGAGGCGCCTACTGACTGTAAGTTTCGCTTTGTACTTAGGCAAGGCGGGTCTTCTGTATTACTGTGTAGCGCCAAAGATCTCGGTCCAGTGACATTGTATTGGAGAGGTGTAAGCGTGTGAGGTTGGAATTTATCAAGTCGTCCCAGGTTTTTCTGGGTCTGCCTGCTCCGTGGCTACCGTCTATTTTTATCGCCCTGCACTTTTTTATACAGCTGTCGTCTTTCATGTGCATCACGTGACCATACCAACGTAGTCTTCTCTCGAGTAAACAACATCTGATTCCTCTTATTCCTAATTTCTCCCTTAGTTTGTTTATGCTTTGCCGTTCACGTATATTACTATTACACATCCAGCGGAGCATGCAAGCTTCGTTCCTCTCCAGTCTGCGTATATCCTCTGCACACAATGCCCAAGTCTCACTGCCATGTAACATTGCTGTTCGTATGCAAGCATCATACAGCCTGCCTTTCATTTTTAGAGAGAACCCTTTAGCGGCCAATAGTAGTATAAGCTCTCTGAACTATTTCCATCCCGTTCTGACTCTAGCTACTGTAACTTCAGAGCACCCTCCACCACTGCTGATTTTGTCACCCAGGTAACGGAAGGTGTCCACTATTTCTATAGAACCATCTGTACAATGGAATGAGCTAGTATTCTGTGGGCACTTGCTGCTACTTATTGCACCAGAGCACCGGCCACATATAAAATCTATATTCTTAGTTAGCTTACCTGTGATCCCACTACATCTTTTATGCACCCATGCTTTGCATTTGGGACATAAAATGGAGTTTCTGTCTACTCCTTTCCTACACACTGAGCATGGCCATTTCCCAGATGGGACCAGTGCCCTATTTTCCTTCCTACAAACTAGAACTTTAGTCTTAGACAGGTTAATTTTAAGGCCTTTTGACTCTAGGCCATGCTTCCATGTTTGGAATTTCTTCTCTAGTTCAGCCATTGATTCAGCTATGAGCGTTAGATCATCTGCATATAGAAGTTCCCATGAGCAGCCGGTCTTGAACTCCTCTGTTATAGCCTGAAGGGAAATAATAAATAGTAGGGGGCTAAGGATGGAGCCCTGATGAACACCAACTTTTACGCCAAACTCTTCACTATATTCGTTGTTGACTGTTTCTTTATACATGGCTTGTATAGCTCTCACAAGCCATTCATCAACACCTAATTTTCTAAGGGCCCACCAGATGATCGAGCGGGGTACTCTGTCAAAGACTTTCTCCAAGTCAACAAAAGCTAAGTATAGGTACTTCTCCTGTAGTTGTCGTACAATGAAAAGAGCGTCTGTTGTACTTTTACCTGACACAAACCCGAACTGCATTTTGTCTAGATCAATTCGCTCTCTGATTAGTTGCGCTATTACTTTTTCTGTGACCTTCATGACCTGGTCAATTAATTTAATGCCTCTATAGTTTCCCCTATCTAGGGCATCTCCTTTAGCCTTGTAGCAGTTAATGATGATGCTGCTGCGCCAGTCCTTCGGAACGACCCCATTCTGTATGACTTGGTTTACTATCCAGGTGACCATAGTGTGTCCCACCGTTCCAGATGTTTTCAGCATTTCAGCAACTATTTCCGAAGGCCCAGCCGCCTCGCCCGTCTTCATATCTTTGATTGCCTTGCTTATTATACTACCTTCAACTTGCACTGCTGGTCCCTCTATTGGATCGATGTGGGGGAGACTGTCTTTCTCCCAATTATTCTCCTCATTTAGTAGCCTTTCGTAGTGACACTTCCAAGCTACCTTCTTATCAGCGTCAGTGATGGCAAGTACACCATCATCATTAAGGACACACTTCTCCCCGACAATATCACGGTTTTCCTTGACACATTGCTTAACAATCTTGAACACCTCACGTTTTTGGTCCTTGCGTTGTAGGACATGCTTGAACTTTCTTTCCTCTGCTTCCCTTCTTGCGAAGTACACTTGTCTCCTAGCTTCCCTCCTGGCTACTTGATAGTCTTCTCTACTTCCCCCATCCCGCCATGCTTTCCAAGCCTGTTTTTTTGCCTTGATTGACCCCTCAACCTTACTGTTCCACCACCAAGTTACTCTCCTCCTGCCTATAGGTCTGCTCCAGCCACAGGTTTCATCTGTCGTCTTCAGCATATATATATATATAAAATGGGCTTCCTGACAGTTTCTGCCTGCTAAATTCTCTCACAAGATATTGATCAGCTCAGGGCTATATTAGAAGACACTAGCTTAAATATCATTCCTTATTTGATTGTTTTGAGACTGGATGAGGAATGATGCTTTCCGTGCTTGCATGGGTTGGACAGGTTGTCAGGTTTAAACATGTCAAATGACCATATCCAGGTCATGCATTCCATATTTGGCATTGTTTCTATGGGCGGATACTCTTTTTAATGCCAACCATTTTACAATATGTACAGAGTGCATTTTTATTATGGTACTGGCGCTACCACTTTAAAGGGTGGGTTGAGTGCATATATGTCGTGGCACCAGTCCTACCATTTTACAGAGTGGACTAGGTACATTTTAGCATCACAACTGCTCTACCACCTAGGTGCATTTTACTGTGGCACCAGCACTAAATATATACACACACACATAGAGGAGATGACGAAGGAACATGGCAAGTGGAGAGATGCTGTGCTGAGAAGGACATCTCCAACCCATGGAAGCATGGAAAAATGGACGTACAAACAATGGTGATGATGGTGACACATGTACGCAGACACACGCACATACACACACGTGTGCATAAATGTCAGATATTAAGACACCTACCGTGATCACCATTTAAATTACATCTCTTTAATTGTTTCTTACATGAGCAGAAAAAACTTAAGATGCTTTCAATGTTTGCATGTTAACAGACCATGCTAAATGAAACCAGTTCCAGCTGATGCTAGCAAACAGGTTTGTTAACAAATGAAGTATTGAAGAACAGTAAGGACTATCAAAAGAAAGGAAAATATAGACTGAAGGCGAGCAACTTGTTAGGAATGGGATTTAACTCTTAATATCATTTAATGATTTAGCTGAAATTATCTAAAAACGTTTATTAATTAAAATATTTATAGCATCTTTACTATTGGATAAATCATTGTGAAAATTTGCAATATTAGAGTAATGGCTTTAATTTTTAACGTGATGCTGTCATAGCACTGTTTTGTACTTTTTAAGAATATCTTGCTAATACAATTTCATGTGGTACTGGACTTTAAGAGGTAATTGATAAGTGGAGGTGAAGAATAGTGAAGTAGTGAGAACAAACCTATAAACATATCCAGGTGGAAGACAAGATCTAGGCAAGATAAACAAGAATAGTTGAATGGTAAAGAAGTGAACATTTAAAATACAACACACATACACTTATCTTCTTTATGGTGGAACTCAGTATGCTTGGAATAATTCTACTGATAACATTAGCTTGCAGTGGCCAAAACTAATTCTGTAGTATTGGTATCATAATGGAAGGCACTCAGTATTCCATGTAAAGTGGTGGACAAAAAATAATGAAGGGTATAGGGGATTCTGAGTAAGTCTACTGATAACTTGTTTGTGGCTGGATCTGTTCAGCCTTGCCTCGAAAATTCTTGGCATACATCATAATCATTATCACCGTTTTATGTCCATTTTTTTTACAGCAATATTTTAACAAATTGACAGAGTTCTAAGAGCAATGGACAAAATGCCTTGTGATATTTGTTCCAGCTCTCTGCATTTGAGTTCAAATCCTGCTGAGATCAACTTTGCCTTTCATATTTTGTGGTTGAGAAAATATAACACTGGCCCAGGGCAGAATTTTTAGAGTGTCAGCTGAGATGCCTTGTAGTATTTGTTTTGGCTCTTTGCATTTTGAGTTCAAATCTTGCTATGGCCTGTCTACATGGGTTGTACACTTAATCGACCACCTGGTTTAACACTCACCAAGCTAAGCTACTTGTGTGATTTTAGCAGGGCCCACTCTGTTGTCTTCTCTCCCTCCCACCAGTCTCAGATGCCCGCCAAAATGTCATGAGCACTATATCCATCCCTGACGAAACAGTAAAAAAACAAGCGTAATAACTGCATCATATCCATAACTTTTATGCTGACTGTAGTCTCTATCTACCATTGCATAGATATGAAGGAAAAATCACAGAGAACCTGTTATTAGCAGTGAATTATTATAACCTGTTATGTCATTGTTGATAAAACATTTGTAAACAAAGGGGATTGCTATGAGAATCTTACTGACTTTATTATTTCAGTATGCATGCTCAACAAGATATGTCAGTCATCTCTATATATATAAAACAGTAGATGTCTGTCTGTCTGTCTGTGTGTGTGTATGATTTTTATGCATTTCCACATTTCTCTACCGATTTTGATGATTATTTTCCCAATGTGTTCCAAATTTACCAGGGCAGGTCAACGCGTAATTATTTTTGCCAAAAATGTCCTGCTTCTATGAAAAAAAACTGATAAAACTAAATACATGCTGTAACCCTCTTTCTTACACGCTTCATTCCTCTCACTGCTACCATAAAAAATATATGAAACTACATACATGTTGCAACTCTCTTTAAAAAGTTCATCCTTTCCTCTACTCCACTCTCAATCTCCTCTGCAACTCTCTTTAAAAGGTTCATCACTCTCTCTACTCCCCCCCTCAATCTCCTCTGCAACTCTCTTTAAAAGGTTACTGCCTCCATCTACTACTCTATCACCATTACAATTTAGAACAAAACTTCTTTTGAAGGAACGCGACACAAACTTTGAAACCTAAGCAACACAACAACCATAGCTTTACTCTCTCCGTCGCTCTTCCCTCTCTCTACAATAGATTATTCCCCCTCTCTATAATTTAACTGCTTTACTCTCTTCATGCTTCGAGGTTTAACACTAGCTTCACTCTATCCGTCGCTCTTCTCTCTCTATATAATAGATCATTCCCCCTATTCGTTCGGGAACGCGAAAAAAACTTTGATAACTAAGCAACACATCATTTTTATACAACAACAAACAATCATAATGACACTCATACATCAAATATCAAAATTTAAAAAGCCGATAACACTAAATACATACTGCACTCTCAACGTTACATTTTACACACATTTTACATCAAATAACAAATATTCAAAAGCAACAGATGAATTTATAAAACAACAAACGTAATAATAACGACGCTTAAGCATTTATTTACATGATTCTCAACAAAGACATTATATTTTATTGTTGTCCTTTTTGTAATTTTCTTTCTTTGTTTTTCTCAATATGAGACAAAAAATTAATGAGAACTTTTTTCATGTGTTTCTATTCAAAGTCGGGACAATTATTGCTTTTGGCTAGGAGAAGGTCATGAAGCAAAAACATTTCAAATCAATCAACAATAAGGGCAAAAATCGATCATGATCATTCCCCCTCTCTATAATTTAACTGCTTTACTCTCTCTGTCGCTCTTCACTCTCCCTATATGACAACACTGCAGAGAGAGAAACACTGTATATGATCAAATGGAGCGTTCCATATATTCCCCCTCTCTATAATTTAACTGCTTTACTCTCTCTGTTCTCTGTCGCTCTTCACTCCCTAACACTGCAGTGGAGCGTTCCGTATTGACTTATGGCTTATCTGGGGCATTTTCAATCGACTTATTGCAAATAACAACCCTCAAAATAACACTTCATATAACAGATTAATGCTATAGACATATGAATTGGAATGTAACCCTTGAACTTTTTCCTGGGCAAAATTATTCGAACAGACATGACCTCATTGCCAAAGTGTTCAGACTGAAACTGGCTAAACTCATGGCTTTAATAAAAAAGGCCAGGTATTTGGAGCTGTAGAATGTGACATGTTCACCGTCGAATAGCAAAAACGAGGGCTGCCACATGCTCACATTTTGATTTGGTTAGCTGATAAAATCAATTCAAATGCTATAGACAGCTTCATTTCGGCTGAAATCCCTAACCCAGAAACTGACCAGGAATTACATGACATCGTCAAAGGTAACATGATTCATGGTCCGTGTGCGTCGGGTCCTAATGAGCATCACACGTGTCTGAAAGGTGGGGTCGTGGAGTAAGAGATACCTCAAAAAATTTGTTGACCAGGCTCAGACTGGTGGCGACGGGTACCCTCTGTACAGGTGGAGACGGCTCGAGAACGGTGACTTCACCACAACAGTAAGGGGAAGTCAAGCCGACAATAGATAGGTGGTCCCTTACTGCCTGCTTCTCTTGAAGATGTTCAACACCCACATCAACGTTGAGTTTTGCAACTCCGTCAAGTCGATAAAATACATATGCAAATATATAAATAAGGGCTCTGATGCCGCAATGTTTGCATTTCAAGCTGAAAATAGCAGGGACGAGGTCACAGAATACCTGGCGGGGCGGTACATCAGTAGCAATGAAACTTTTTGGCGCCTTTTTGGTGTACCCCTACACCAACATCACCCCGCCATCGTACAGCTTGCGGTACATTTGGAAAATGGGCAAAGGGTTTACTTTACGGACCAAACTGCCGCCAAGTTGGCTGCCGATCCGAAAGAGACCACTCTGACGGGTTTCTTCAAACTTTGCCAGTTTGATACATTTGCGCAAACAATTGTGTACTCCCAGGTTCCATCCTACTTTATATGGTCGAAAAACACTTGGGTGCGAAGAAAGTCAGGTCAGGCTGCTGAAAGACATCCTGGTGTAAAATTTGACAGCTGTCTTGGAAGGGTTTACACTGTGCCCCCAAGTCAGCATGAGTGCTTTCATCTCCGCCTTCTTCTGCATGAAGTTGTAGGCCCACAAAGTTTTCAGGACATCAAAACTGTTGATGGAGAAATATGTGATACGTACCGGGAAGCCTGCTTTAAGCGTGATCTTTTGGAAGATGATTCGCAATGGGATTCCACTTTAGCAGAGGGTGCTTTGTTGAAATCACCTAAAGGTCTACGGGAACTCTTTGCTATTTTGCTTCAAAAGTGTGAATTGGGTGATCCCAAATCCTTATGGGTCAAGTACAGAGACTTCATGTCTGAGGACTTCCTGCGCCTGGCTCATCTGCAGTATACTTCAGTGAAAGTTGGTTACAGCGACATTATCTACAACAGGGCACTCATTGATATCGAGGACGCCCTCCTCGACATGGGTGGGAGTGAGTTGGCGACGTATGGCTTGCCGTCAACCGTCAGAGAGGAAGCTAACACGTTGGCCCCGGATTTGTTGTGGGAAACAGCATATGACATCGAATCTCTTTCCCAATACTTAGAGGAAAATGAGCCCAAACGTCTGTCGGACCAAAGGTTGGCCTATTTAACTATCATTGACGCGGTTCAAAATCAGACTGGGGGTATTTACTTTCTCGATGGTCCTGGGGGTACCGGAAAAACTTATGTAACGAAATTGATTCTCGCTAAGATTCTTCAGGAGAAAAAAATTGTGTTGGCCGTTGCATCGTCCGGGATCGCTGCTACTTTGCTGCCGAGAGGCAGGACAGCACATTCAACCATTAAACTCCTCTTGGATTTAGTAAAAACTGAGACACCAAGATGCAATATCAGCAAGAGTTCACACCAAGCTATGGTTCTCAAAAAATGTTGTCTCATTGTTTGGGATGAGTGCACAATGGCACACAAGGGTGCCCTTGAGGCATTGGACAGAACCCTGAAAGACATTAGGGATTCTATGGCTCCTATGGGTGGCATAACCCTTCTGCTATCAGGGGATCTTCGGCAAATGCTGCCTGTCATCCCCAAAGGGACAAGAGCTGATGAAGTGCGTGCCTGCCTTAAGTCGTCCATGTTGTGGCTCCAGGTGAAGAGTTTGTACCTGAGCACAAATATGCGTCCTCATTTGCATGGTGACAACATATCTGCAGCATTTGCTCAGAATATTTTAGCACTTGGTGAGGGCAAGGTCCCTGCGGATGACAAGGGCGGCATAGCAATCGACTCCCTGTGCAACATTGTGAGCAGCCCTTCTGACCTTTGGGAGGCAGTTTTTCCTAATGTCTCATCTAACTTTAAAAACCTCGATTGGCTCAGCGAAAGAGCCATCCTTGCTCCGAAAAATACCATGGTTAATTTTATTAATGAGCAGCTGATTGAGAAAATTCCCAGTAAAGAACACATCTTCAAATCTATCGACCGACGTCAGACCCCGACGATATCGTTAATTATCCGGTTGAGTTATTAAATTCCCTTGAGCCCCCAGGGCTCCCACCTCACATTCTTAAGCTTAGGGTTGGCTGTCCCATTATGCTAATAAAGAACTTGCATCCACCAAAGCAGTGCAACGGTACTCGCATGGTCGTCAAGTCAATGACGCCCCACTTGATTGAGGCCACATTGTAACGGGATGCGGGAGAGGGGAGAATGTTTTCATTCCAAGGATGAACCTTTTCCACTCGGCATCAGATATCCCGTTCGATTTCCAGCGATCCCAATTCCCGATGAGACCATGTTTTGCCATGTCCATTAACAAATCACAAGGGCAAACATTGTCGGTGGCGGGCATCCATTTGGGGAAGCCATGCTTCTCCCATGGCCAACTTTATGTTGCCTGTTCCCGCGTAGGGAGCAGGAATGGACTTTTTGCTTACACTCTTCAAGGGATGACACGCAATATCGTCTACAAAGAGGTGCTATAGATGTTGGTGGAGGTGTTGGAGCTATGCCGTCTGGAAAACTGGTAGGGTCACCCATAGCGGACAGATCTGACACCCAGCGGCATCAGGGCCACCATCTTGCAACTTTGGTCTACTAAATTCGCTATTGGAAGATTATTAACCCATCATTGATTGTCCAAAATGCTAATTGGTTCGTAACTATTAATAACCAGTTCAACTGCTTTATGCACTTAATTGATAAGCTTATGCGCTTTCAAGCTACGTTTACCTGTTTGTAACTTTTCATAGCAAATGAACAAACCCGAGCAACGCCGGGCTAAACTGCTAGTGCTATATATATGTATTTAAAGTATTTAGGGAGTTGTTAGTTGACTTGGGCAATGACATGTTGGATGCTATAAACTCAGTTAAAGCATCATAATGTTGTTGATTTTTTAAAATAGGGAGTGTTAAACATCCTATGCTAACTAGGTCAATTTTAATTTCTAAGCAGTAGGCGTTTTAAGGCCTTTTTTCCTTCTTGAGACAGAGCTAGCTTTGCAGGTCCTGTGAAATGCTTTATGCTCATCATGGTGTCCTTTTTGAAGCAATGTTTTATGGCTGGATCCTCTTCCTGATACCAACACTTTTAGTTGCCTTTTACGGCACACAGGGGTATAGTGTACCTATTCTACACCAGATACACATCATAATTTCTGACCTAACTATAATAATATTTTAGCATGTTAAACATAATAGAAATTAGGAAATTAATATACTTTTGAAAAGGCATATGACCACATTCCACGGAGCCTGTTGTGGAAGGTTCTGTAGGAGTATGGTCAGCTTCTTGCTGCCCTGATGTCTCTATACAAATGCCCGAGTATTTGTGTTTGGATAAATGCCTGAGTTTTTGTGTTCAGATAAATTGCACTAAATCGAAACCATTCAATGTGGGAGTCAGACTCTGCCAAGGGTGCATACTGTCACCTCTCCTGTTCATTATTTACATGAACAACTGGGTTGGAAGTGGTTATCATGACTGGCAAGTGTAGAATCAGTTAACCGGAATTTGCAGATGACATGATATTACTTAATCTGACAGAAGACGCTCTCCAACTTGCACTTTATAGGTTTGGTGCCGAGTGCTGCATGGCTGGAATGCAGCATTCGGCACCAAAACTGAGACACTTGTCCTCTCAAGGAAGCCAGCACAGTGCCTTCTACATGTGAATGGAGTTTCACTGAAGCAGGTACAGAAGTTCAAGTGTCTCAGGGCTGTGTTCACAAGTGATGGACATCAGGAGGCAGAATTAAGTGCAAGAATTGCAGGAGCTAGTGCAGTAATGTGCCAGCTTCAGCATTCTGTAATCAGAAGAAGAGAGGTAGGTGTAAAAGCCAAACTCGCTATCTTCAATTCAGTATTGTGCCAACCCTTACCTACGGTCATGAATCTTGGGTAATGACTAAAAGAACACGATTGTGAATACAAACGGCTGAAATCCTCTGATGGGTCTTTGGATTAACGTTACTCAATAGAGTGTGCAGCTCGGAGATCAGAGAGTCATTTAAGTAGAGCTGCTACTTCTCTGAATTGAGAGATACCAGCTCTGGACATGTGGTTAGAATATCTCAGGAAAGAAATGCTGGACAGATTTTACGGGCAAAACCAAGTGGCAGGAAACCCAGGAGTAGACCTCGAGCGAGATGGTTGGATAACATCCATGAGCTTGGCTGGTTTTGCTTAGGTATCCAGCCGAATCAGTTGGAAACATTGGAAACAGTTGCTTCTGACAGGACCTGCTGGAAGGAGTGTTTGAGGACTCACACAACTTTCTCAGGAATAAGTTAACAAAGAAGAACATTATACTTTATTTAGAACAAAATACCAATTCGCCACCTTATAGAGAGGTTATAAAGTATAATTGTTTCTAATTTAGGCACAAGGCCAGCAATTACCCAGTGCATTACTGGTACTTTATTTTATCGACCCTGTAAGGATGAAAGGCAAAGTCAACTTCAAATCCCGCCGAAGTTGACTTTGCTTTCATCCTTACGGGGTCGATAAAATAAAGTACCAGTAATGCACTGGGTAATTGCTGGCCTTGTGCCTAAAGTAGAAACAATTATACTTTATAACCTCTCTATAAGGTGGCGAATTGGTATTTTGTTCTAATTTCCTGCCTTCTGAGTTCAATCCCAGCTGAAGTCAACATTGCCTTTTATCCTAATGGGATTGATAAATATAGTACCAGTCACATACTGAGGTCAATTTTTCACTCTCTGTCTGTGTCTCTTTAACTTTCTCTCTTTCTCTTAATTGGCTATATTGTGCTGTGAGAATTGACGTGGGAGACCACTCTCAGTATCCCTTTCTACAGAAATGGAAAAGGTTTGAGCAAGGGGTTAGCAACCTCTTCACATAGAAAAAAACTTATATGCTACTGAAACTGCCCAAGGACATACCAACCCATGCCACCATATAAAAAACGATAAAAAAAGTCCTCTGTATTCTTATTCCATTGTAGAAGTATGGCATTAATAATATTTTTTTCTTTTATGAATTTTGACTTCTATCAATTTAGGTTAACATCATTTACAAGTCATTGGTTGACGAAATGGTTTATCTACTTTTCTCATAAACTTACTCTTTCTCACCACCGTCACTGCCACCACCATCATCATCATCATTGTGCTACTCTTTTTTTATATTACTCTGCGTGAGCCAAGTCTATAAATCAGCACCCTTCCATCTATTTTAGCTTTATGCCATCAGTCTGTAAGTTGCATGTTTTTTGGTATGCTCATACAGTTTCATCTTTGGACTCACTCAATCTTACTCTCCCCCTCTCTCCGACGCAAGTATCTTCTTCTGTTAATTCATCATACATTACCATCCGTTCTATATCTTCCATCTGCATTATCTGACCCTTTAACTTAAGACATTTCTCCTGTATTCATTAATTACTTCCATGTGAGAAGCATTATTTATGCTGGCAGTTGACTCCAATCACTTTAGACTTTGCAAATATATTTTCTTCATCATCATCATCATCATCATCATCATCATACACCATGCTGGCTTGGCTTAGGTGGGTCATTGTGGTCTGAGACTAGACATGTTGGAGAACCACATTTTGCTCATACCTTCCATATTTTGGTATGTTTTTTTTTTTGGCTGGATGCCTTTCTTAATGCCAACCACTTTGTAGAATTTACTGGGTGCATTTTATTGTGGCACCAACATTACCACTTGTCAAAAACTCAAGGTACATAGGCAACACTTCAGAATATTACTGTTGTAACAACTCCTAAATTCATAACATTTAATCCAAACAAACAAAACAGCCATATAAAGTTGGTTGTTTCACTAGGATTAAAGTTTGTGCTAGAGTGATAATTTCTTCCAATAAATCAAGAGTTGTGCACTAACTCAATCTGGCCTCAGCTATAGTCATAACCATTCAAATCTGGACAGCAAAATAGAAGCAACATTTTGGACGATAGATATAATCTGATTCTTGGGTGCCTTTAATAGAGTTCACTCCATTGCAAGGAATCATGTTTGAGGATAACTTCCCTCTTTTTTTCCCCACTAGTATTTGAGGCCTTGCTTCCTGAAAAACAATAAGAAATATACAGTTCACATTTATGTAGGTTTAGCTGGCCTCTATCATTAAAACACTCAAGAAATCTCCTTATTTTTAGCTATCCTGCCAAGGTCATGCCTTTCATCCTTTTGAGGCTGATAAAATAAAATACAAGTCAAATATTCGAGTTGATATAATAAACTTTCTCATCATCTCAAAATTGCTGGCCTTGTGCCTAAATTAGGAACCATTATTTTATTTTTTGCAAAAAATGGCTCTTCAGATTTAAAAAATTCTCTACATGTGAATTAGTTTTACATATTGCAGCACACACCATCACACACCTCTCTTTACAATTCTATCCCAGCACAGATATCTCTACACTAATAATTCTTGTGTGATACTTTTCTTTATATCTGATAATAGGTTAAAAAAATATGGTATTCAATATTTGGAGTGTCTTATACTTATAAAGTATTAAAAATAATGTGTCAACCAGAGATATTGAATTTTCATTTAAAACTAGTTATTTAGTGCTGATGCCACAACAAAATGGATCTAGTACTATGATAAAATGCATTCAGTCATCTCAGTAAAGTGGTAGTGTTGGTGTCACGAAAAACGAACCTTGTGTACCCTTTAAGGTAGTTGGTGTTAGGAAGGGCAACCCACTGTAGAAATCATGACAAATATAGAAGGTAACAAGCAAGATTGGTCACTCTAACCCTTCTGATCTTTGATGGTGACAACCTGTCCAACCCATGCCATGGAAAGTGGACTTAAAAAAGTTTTGTTTTAATTCATGCAAGCATAGCAAAAGCAGATGTAAAAATGATGAAATCACATTTTAATGATAAAACAATTGTATTAAATCAATCTGGTTGTACAGTGTTGTGGGACAGGAAATTTAACTGTCATTGGCGTCCACATTTAAAAAAAAAATTTTTTTGGCAATAGAAAGTTAGTTATAAAAGTTACATAGTTATCCTAAATGTTATATACTGTATTTCCTGGGGTATAGGATGTACTTTTTCAGCTAAAAATTGGTCCAAATCTGCCTCCATCTTATACACTGAAGATATGAATATAATAATTGTTTCTACTTTTGGCACAAGGCCAGCAATTATCCCAGTGTATTACTGGTACTTTATTTTATCGACCCCTTAAGGATGAAAGGCAAAGTTAACCTCGGCGGGTTTTGAACTCAGTCCGTAAAGGGACGTAACTGTGCTGCAAAGCATGGTGTCCGACCCTCTACCGATACTGCCAATCCACCGCCATTAATAATAATAATAATAATAATGGTTTCTGATATAGGCACAAGGTCAACAATTTGAGGGAAGTCGCAAGTCGATTATGTCAACCTCAGTATTTAACTGCCACTGGAAATACCCACTGACTATAAGGTTTGTGACAAAGAATTGAAGAAGGTTGAAAAATACAGGCATGGGAAATAAAACATTTGTGGGCATTGAAAAAGGTTGATGTGACCGAGCTGTTGATGGGGCTTTTGGTACTGTGAGCACCAGAATTGAAAGCTATTAAAAAAAATTGGGACCTATATCAGTGTGGGGCCCTTACAGAAAACAACACTCTTTAGAATCAGTCCACTGGTTATGGACAGCTGGCAGTATTATATCACCAGCAACAAATGCTGTGTAACAAGCCAATGATAATTTTTTCTGATATCAGCACAAGGCCAGCAATTTGGGGGAAGGAAAAAGTTGATTATATCAACCTCAGTATTTAACTGGCACTGGAGAGGGATAGGTGCTTCCAGGCTTAAAATGCCCAGTGTCACAATGGCTCCTTCATGACTCCATTATGAGTTATAAGAACAATGACAGGACTAATACTTTGTGTTAGAAATTTGGTAGATGGGAACTCAGTGCAAGCCCATTGTGTGTGTTTGTATATGTCTTCACCTCCAAAATTGACAATTTTCTTCTAAAAAAAAATAACTATATTATTTCCAAATTCATAAAAAATAAAACAAATATAAATGAATTATAGGCAGTAGACAAAGATTTTGCAGGTTTTGAAGTTAACTAAATAAACATTTTTGTGTATCAAGACATTTTTTTTTTCAATGTTTTGAACTCATTTATGTCTGGTACCATACTCTTTTTTTTAAGTATCTGGCTGAATTGTTTTTCTATAAAAATATTTAATAACTTTTTCTTCAAAAGGTGCTTTTTATACCTTGAAAAATACAATATTTATTATGAAAAAGTTTAAATATTTATCAAAAAAGTTATATTAGTTAATATAATAAAAAAAAAGTTAATATAATTGTTATCAAAAATCTTATATGTTTATTTTCAAAAAAGTTACATATTTATTATTAAAAACCTATATAGCTACTATCAAAAAGGTTATGAAAAAAGTTACATATAGTTATTATCAAAAAATTTATACAGTTTATCATCAAGAGTTATAATAATTATTAAAAAATACTTACCATATATATTTGTTTCCCAACTCCATTATGTAATGATTTTTTTTTAACAGATTTTTGACTGTTTTGAAGGCTATATTCATTCAAAACATCAAAAACAATAGAAAATATGAATTTCACATAGGAAGTGAAACCGATATAATACTCAACTCCAAAGAAATTTGAAGTTAATGAAAATTGGCAAAATATTGACCTCGAATATTTACCATCGATTTTTTTTTTTTTTTTTTTTTTTTTTTTTTTGGTCACATATTTCTCAGCTTTTAAACAAGTATATATAGTATATAGTTATTATCAAAAAGGTTGTATAGCTAATATAAAAGGATATATGTATTTTCAAAAGGTCATATATTTACTATGTTTATTATATTTTTCTGGCAATATTAGGACAACATGACCCTCCCTAAATATAATAATATATTTATTATCAAAAACGTGATATAATATAAGTTAATATAATAAAAGTTATATATGAATTATAATGAAAATTATATATAGTTATCATATTTCCCTCTTAAATATTTGACCTAGTTTAATTTTGTTTACCAGCATCAAGTTTCTGAAAGAACTTAAAAATAATGGTAATTTATTTACGAATTTTGAATAGATATTTAAATTCAATTATATAGAAAACAATTTCAGTTATTTCTAGTATTGATTTCAAATTTTTTTTATTAAGTCTTGCTTTGTCAAATTCACAAAAACACAGCTTCATAAGTGTTTTAGGAATCAAGTTGTTCTACATTTCATTTATAAATTTACATATTTATTTTCAGTATTTGATTGTGAAAGGGAATATAGCAGTTCCACAGTTCAGTGTTTCTCAAAGTGGGTTTCAAGGAAACCCTAGGGTGTCATGAGATAAAGTTATAAAGTATAATGTTTTAATGAGAATTTATGTTTTTTTCATTAGACATCAACCATGCTGAAGCGCTGCCATAACTTATTCGATCATATCAATCATAGTGATTATTTTTTCAGCTAAGTTACAGAACATAAAGACAGACATAAATGTAAAAACAGACAGACACACACAAACACACAGAGACAGAGAGAGGTACACTGCAGTGCAAATTTGTGAATCACTGATTAATTGACCTTACCTTATCTGTTGAAACCAATTAATCGACCACCGATTATCTATAATATAATTATGTATTGTGATATGAAAATGTTTATAAAATTTAATTGTACTTAATCACAATTATGGAGTTACTATTTGAGAGCACACCCTAACAAAATTAACCCGGATTTACTGTAGTTTCTCCTTGTTACAATTGAACTGTCATTCACAGACCTGCTATCCTCTAAAAACCCAAACGGGGACTTCCATGAAAAAAAGTGCCCCAAAACGGGGAGAAATGAGGCAAAATAGGGAGATTTTACATAATGAAAGCTATACCCATTTTCACAAGAGAAGACATCTCTCACCCACCCCAAAGTGGGTGGGAGATTTCCCTGTCAGATGGGAGAGTTGACAGGTCTGCATTCAACAGTACCACACTTCAGACATATATCTCACATTCTGTACCTACACATAAGTTCCTGTTTTATTTAATCATTCTGTGACCATAACACCAATATGTGTAATCTTAATAGTTATATTGACATAAAGCAAAGAGTAAAAAAAAATTACAAATAACTAAACATGCATAGAAGGCAACACTTAGCATGGTTATTAACATATTTGTTGTTGGATATCTAAACTTAGCTTGTTCATTCTACGGTAGTCACGAATCATGGCATTGTGGCTTGTGATAAAGCTGATTGATACACTGGATTCACTTAAGCTGGATCCCCAAGAGTGGTGCAATTCCTAGCCTGATCACTAAGGAAGCTGTTGATTGGCTGTGATTTTTTGAAGGAAAGTGGGCACACTGTTTTTGAGAACCATTAAATATACATGTAATTGGAATCTTTAAGATTTTAAAATGAATTAAACACATACCATCTCAGGTGGTTTGGAGGGTCTTTTTTCTATTTCAAGACCCTTTAACACACTAGGAGTTATATCCCCCCCCCCCCCCCCCACACACACACACAAACACTCTCTCCTGGGTAGTCCCTAATAATTTCCACTTGTGAATATCAATGTGTCCAAGCAATAGGAACAGAGTTATATTTTACTGGTGGGCTTATATTATTTCTTATAACTTTGCCTTTCATCCTTACGGGGTCGATAAAATAAAGTACCAGTAATGTACTGGGTAATTGCTGGCCTTGTGCCAAAGGTAGAAACAATTATTTCTTAGGACACAATCTATGTTACATATTTCTACATGTTGAATCCAGTGTATTTTCTGAATTTCTCTCTCATCCTTGCCAGCATACATGCCTATCAATAATAATAATAATTGTTTCTACTTTAGGCACAAGGCCAGCAAATACCCAGTACATTACTGGTACTTTATTTTATCGACCCTGTAAGGATGAAAGGCAAAGTTAGCCTCAGCGGGATTTGAACTCAAGCCGTAAAGGGACGTAACTATGCTAGAAAGCATGGCGTCCAACCCTCTACCGATACCGCCAATAATTTAGACACAAGGTCAATAATTTGTGGGGAGGGGAAATTTTATAACATCGATTCCAGTATGTGACTGGTACTTATTTTATTGACCCTAGAAGGATAAAGGCAAAAATAATAAACAGTAATGGCCGATTAAAAACCAATTAATGTAGAAAAGAAGCTGATATCAATTAATTGGCAAAATGGATGCTATAGCCAATACTGATTACCTGCTGATTAATAAGTGTAACCCTAATAGATATATATATATCATCATCATCATCATCATCATTTTACGTCCGCTTTTCCCTGCTTGCAAGGGTGGGATGGGAACTGATTCTGGCTTGATTTCTACAGCTGGATGCCCTTCCTAACACCAACCTCATTTACAGTGAGTGCTGGGTGCTTTCTGTGGCGCCTACACATCCACTTTACAGTGTCGGCTGGGTGCTTTTTTGCCGTGGCACCTCCACAACCACTTTGCAGTGGATTGATAGCCTTATGTACAGTTTATTATAATAAATTACCGTATTTTGAGCTGTTTTAACTGCTCTACCTACTTATTTCCAGTTTGTATATTTAAAAACGAAATTATATATATATATATAGTTATAACTAAAAAGCTCTGTAGTCTACATAGAGCACTCTCCTTTCCTACGGAAACACTTAATATATATATATATATATATATATATATATATATATCATCATCATCATTTAGCGTCCATCTTCCACGCTTGCATGGGTTTGGACGGGAATTTTCCCACTTGAGGTAAGATTGGTTGTCTTGCTCGTGTAGGACTGTCTGGCGAGTTTTCTACGGCTGGATGCCCTTGCTAACACCAACCACGTTTACAGTATGGACTGGGAGGTTTTTACCGTGTTACCTACACGACCACATTACAGCGTGGACTGTGTGTTATTTTTGTCGTGACACCTACACAACCTCATGTTTCGGACTGGATGTTGTGGTACCAACATAACTTTACATTGAAAGGGGTGGTGTGGATGGGGTGGGGGTAGTGGGACAGGGGTGTATTTTTGTTAGAGGTGCCTACTGACTGTAGTATGTTTCACTTTGTACTTAGGCAGGGCGGGTCTTCTGTATTACTGTGTAGCGCCAAAGATCTCGGTCCAGTGACATTGTCTTGGAGAGGTGTAAGTGTGTGAGGTCGGAATTTATCAAGTCGTCCCAGGTTTTCTGGGTCTGCCTACTGTGTGGCTACCATCTATTTTTATTGCCCTGCACTTTTTTATACAACTGTCGTCTTTCATGCGCATCACGTGACCATACCAACGTAGTTTTCTCTCGAGTAAACAACATCTGATCCCTCTTATTCCTAATTTCTCCCTTAGTTCGTTTATGCTTTGCCGTTCACGTATATTACTATGACACATCCAACGGAGCATGCAAGCTTCGTTCCTCTCCAGTGTGCGTGTATCCTCTGCACACAGTGCCCAAGTCTCACTGCCATGTAACATTGCTGTTCGTATGCAGGCATCGTACAGCCTGCCTTTCATTTTTAGAGAGAACCCTTTAGCGGCCAATAGTGGTATAAGCTCTCTGAATTTTTTCCATCCAGTTCTGACTCTAGCTACTGTACTTTCAGAGCACCCTTGGCAATGTGTCAAGGAAAACTGATATTGTCGGGGAGAAGTGTGTCCTTAATGATGATGGTGTACTTGCCATCACTGACGCTGATAAGACGGTAGCTTGGAAGTGTCACTACGAAAGGTTACTAAATGAGGAGAATAAATGGGAGAAAGACAGTCTCCCCCACATCGATCCAATAGAGGGACCAGCAGTGCAAGTTGAAGGTAGTATAATAAGTAAGGCAATCAGAGATATGAAGACGGGTATGGCGGCTGGGCCTTCAGAAATAGTTGCTGAAATGCTGAAAACATCTGGAACGGTGGGATACACTATGGTCACCTGGATAGTAAACCAAGTCATACAGAATGGGGTCGTTCCGAAGGACTGGCGTAGCAGCAGCATCATTAACTCCTACAATGGTAAAGGAGATGCCCTAGATAGGGGTAACTATAGAGGCATTAAATTAATTGACCAGGTCATGAAGGTCACAGAAAAAGTAATAGCTCAACTAATCAGAGAGCGAATTGATCTAGATGAAATGCAGTTCGGGTTTGTGTCAGGTAAAAGTACCACAGACACTCTTTTCATTGTACGACAACTACAGGAGAAGTACCTAGCTAAAAGTAAACCCCTATACTTAGCCTTTGTTGACTTGGAGAAAGCCTTTGACAGAGTCCCCTGCTCCATTATCTGGTGGGCTCTTAGAAAACTAGGTGTTGATGAATGGCTTGTGAGAGCTATACAAGCCATGTATAAAGAAACAGTCAGCAAGGTTAGAATTAACAACGAATATAGTGAAGAGTTTAGCATAAAAGTTGGTGTTCATCAGGGCTCCGTTCTTATCCCCCTACTATTTATTATTGCCCTTCAGGCTATAACAGAGGAGTTCAAGACCGGCTGCCCATGGGAACTCCTATACGCAGATGATCTAACGCTCATAGCTGAATCAATGGCTGAACTAGAGAAGAAATTCCAAACATGGAAGCATGGCCTAGAATCAAAAGGCCTTAAAATTAACCTGTCTAAGACTAAAGTTCTAGTTTGTAGGAAGGAAAATAGGGCACTGGTCCCATCTGGGAAATGGCCATGCTCAGTGTGTAGGAAAGGAGTAGGCAGAAACTCCATTTTATGTTCCAAATGCAAAGTATGGGTGCATAAAATATGTAGTGGGATCACAGGTAAGCTAAGAATATAGATTTTATATGTGGCCGGTGCACAGGTGCAATAAGTAGCAGCAAGTGCCCACAGAATACTAGCTCATTCCATTGCACAGATGGTTCTATAGAAATAATGGACACCTTCCGTTACCTGGGTGACAAAATCAGCAGTCATCATCATCATCATCATCATCATTTTACGTCCGCTTTTCCCTGCTTGCAAGGGTGGGACGGGTCTTATTCAGCACAGCATCTCTCCACTCGTCACGGTCCCTCGTCATCTCCACCGTGAGCTTCAATGATCTGAGGTCTGTTCTCACCACCTCCGCCCATGTTTTTCGTGGTCTACCTCTACCACGTCTTCCTTCAACTGGCATTTCCTGGCACTTCTTCACCCATCGGTCATCCTCCATGCGCATCACATGTCCATACCACCTCAGTCTCCTCTCCCGTACACTACATTCTATCCCTCTCAGACACAGTTTCTCTCTCAACACATTTATGCTGGGTCGTTCACGCACATTTACACTGCACATCCAATGGAGCATGCTTGCCTCATTTCTCTCCAGCCGTCGCATATCTTCTGCGGTAGCTGCCCATGTCTCACTACCATGCAGCATCGCGCTCCTCACACAGGCATCATACAACCGGCCTTTCGTACGCAGGGAGAAACCCTTCTTCGTCAACAGAGGAAGCAGCTCCCTAAACTTCTTCCAACCCGTCCTTATTCTAGATACTATGGCCTCGGAACACCCTCCTCCCATGCTAATCTGATCGCCTAGGTACCGGAAGCTATCCACCACTTCTATAGCGCCCTCTCGCATTTGAAAAATGTGTCTCAGTGCGACTTCTACTGTCTAATTTCCCTGTACATCTACTGCATACATATTTCTCCCTACCTGTTAGTTTGCCTGCTATCCTGCTACATCTCTTGTGTACCCAGGACCTACATTGTGTGCATTTTATAGAATTTATGCCAGTTCCTTTTCTGCATATCGAACATGGCCATTTCCCTGACGGAATTAGGGTTTTGTCCTCTTTTCTACTCATCAACACTTTTGTCTTAGCTAGATTTACTCTCAGTCCTCTTGCTTCCAACTGCTGTTTCCATAGCCGGAATTTATTCTCTAGCTCCTCTACTGATTCTGCCATAAGAGCCAGATCGTCAGCATAGAGAAGTTCCCATGGACAGCCAGTCTTAAACTCCTCTGTTATGGCTTGGAGGACTATAATGAACAAGAGCGGGCTGAGGACCGAACCCTGATGTACTCCTACTTGTATCTGGAATTCCTCACTAAACTCCATTCCTACCCTGACTTTACTGAGAGTACCTCTGTACAAAGTTTGCACTGTCCTTACAAGCCATTCCTCAACACCCAGCTTCCTTAGGGACCACCAGATGACAGATCGGGGTACCCTATCAAAGGCCTTCTCTAGGTCAACAAAGGCTAAGTATAGTGGCTTATTCTTCTCTAAGAACCTCTCTTGCATTTGTCTCACCAAGAAGAGGGCATCTGTTGTACTCTTCCCAGGCACAAAACCAAACTGCATCTCATCTAGTTTGACCCTTTCTCTAATTAGTTGTGCTAAAATCCTTTCTGCCACTTTCATAACCTGATCTATCAGTTTTATACCCCTATAATTGCTCCTCTCCAAAGCATCCCCTTTACCTTTGTAGCAATTTATGAGAATACTGCTGCACCAGTCTTTGGGTATGACACCACCATATATAGCCTGATTGATTATGCGTGCAACCAGTTTAGTGCCTACGTCCCCTGATGCCTTCAGCATCTCAGCAACTATTCCCGATGGTCCGGCCGCCTTACCATTTTTCATTTCCCTAATCGCCTCTTGGACCCTATATTCGTCAATCTCAATAGCTGGTCCCTCTGTCGGATCTACCAAGGGTAATTTCTTTCTCTCCCATTCGTTCTCCACATTCATCAGTCTCTCATAATGACATTTCCAGGCCTCCTTTTTCTGGTCATTCGTGACACTAAGTACACCGGCATCATCCCGGACACATTTATCACCAACAACATCCTGATTTGCATTGACACACTGCCTTGCAATGTGGAACACCGCACGCCTCTGATCTTCCCGTCGCAGAACATTGGCAAACCTCCTACTCTCTGCCTCCCTGCGTGCTAAGTACACCTGACGTCTAGCTTCTCT
>CAXHJY010000154.1:67500-176033 GCA_964016885.1 Eledone cirrhosa
TGTGTGTAAATATATAGACAGATAGATATTAAATAGGCACAAACATGGCTGTGTGGTTAAGATGTTCACTTTGCAACCATGCATTTTTGAAATTAGTCCCTCTGCATAGAGAGATTTTGAAATATAACTTTTTCTTTATTAAGCTGGTGTTTGGGACATAAATTAACAAGTGTTCTTACATAAAATTGTGACAAGGTTTTAAGATGAATATAAATATTTAAAAACTAACAGTTTTGTTTTATAGAACCAATGGTGGTTTCAGGCAGTCTGGTATAAAAAAAAAATATATATATATATATGTTTGGATATCTTTGACTCTGTTAGACATTTTTATTTTATATTCAGAATATATGTAATAGAGTTGAGTTTTATTTAACTCTTTAGCATTTACATTACCCTATATCTACTATTATAATTTTGTGGTAAAGGCTATACCTTACATAATTATCTCACATAATATTGAATCTATGAGATTTTGATATTATTTATTTGGTGTACAATACCTTAACATTATTATGAGCAGCTAGTTACGGCCAGTTTGAGCAGAAAGAGGTGAGAGAATTATCACTGGATATGGCCGGTTTATATGTTAAAGGGTTAAAAGAATCTTTCGAAATTGTTATTATTCACATATATTATTTGATAGTTTTGTAACAGTTTGGACAAAGACTAAAAATACTGTAACTAAAATCGTTGAAGAGTGGTCGTAGTGGCGGTGGTGGTGGTGGTGATGGCGTTAGTAGTTGTCGAGGTGGTGGTGGTGGTGGTGGCAGCAATAGTAATGGTTGTATTAGTAATAGTAGCATCATTTATAGTAATAGTAGTAGTAAAGGTGGTGGTAGTAGTAGTGGTGTTATTGGTAGTAGTAGCAGTAGTTGTTGCTTTATTTTTTTTTACTTTCTCCTGATTATCTTCGAAATTATGTTGCTTCTGAACAAAATATAACATAGATATTTGTATAATGAATCTGATATGTCTAGTAGCAATGGTTTCTATACATTACTATTACTTCTTACTAATGGTATTATTTCTCAAATTAAACTGACTTTTCCTTGCCCTTGCTTCTATCAAGATTAATATAACTATTTTGACTTCTGTAATCCTTCTGATACCAAACCGCTTGAAACTGCTTCTCATTCTATGATACCAAGCTGTTTTAAAGTATTTATATTTATCTAAAAACCTTATATCATAATTTTATGGAAGAACCTTTGTTAAGTTATATTTCAAACACCAGCTTAATAGTGAGGCAATTATCTGGACAAATCCCTCCAGATCTTGATTATTTTCAAATTGATTTGAAAATAATTCAGTGTCTTTTAGTAAGAAATTTGGTAAGCTCTGTCGAAAATAATATAAACAGACTGTTTAATCAACTTGTATTAGCATTAGAATTGATATCTCAACAGATCTCATTATAAATATTATTGTTATTATTAACTACAAAAGTTTAAAATAATAAACTACAAATTCAAACCAGATGCAGTAGGTGCAGTACTTGTTTAAAAGACTGAAGAACTATCTAAACGTTGAAGACTATAAACCATTCCAGTAGTTTGCTGGAGGGTAATAAATATGTTTCTTACTTAGCTGGCCTAATTGATACTGGTAAGAAAAGTTTGTGGATTGTGTAGTGTTTTTAGGGTGTGAGTTGGATAAGAGTTTGGTATGAGGGGTATAGCAATGAATGAAAGTGGAGACTTGTGCAGTAAACCCAGAGGATTTGCAGTGAATGATGAGTATTACGTTGAGGTTGATCTCACAGATTGAGATGACTAAGAATTTTCAAAACAGAAGAGTTTCTGTATTTTATGCTTGCATATAGAAAGGAAGATCTTAAAATTATGTTGATGGTGATGAGGATAATGATGATGATGATGATGATGATGATGAAAAGCTTGGTATCATTTTCATCAGCCATTGCTGCTGTTATTATTAAGAAACAAATTTGAAATCAATCCCTTTAGTCTTAGTATAAATAATAATAATAATAATAATAATGACAACTACATACATGCACACACACACATATATATGTATATACTAGATTGTAATCCTTAGTTGTAGTGGGTTATTTTTTCTATTTGTAGCAGTAAAACTATTTCTTTTAAATGCTCTGTCAGCAGTTATAAATTAAATAATAATAGTCTGGTCAATTGTGACCAAACTGATTTAGTTTTAAAGGATGAGTTAAATGTTGTTACAGATGATGTTTACCAAATGATTTTGTTATGCATTGCTCTGACATAGTTGTAGTAAATATCAGTGTCACATGATCATGGTACTTATGGAATTTTTCACTTTTTCTTAACTTCCTCTCTTTTAACATCTAAAGTATAACTGGGTAAAGAATGGGAACTCCTCTTTACCCCCCCCCCTCTCTCTCTCTCTCTAAAATGTTATCTTAAATACTCAGAAACTGTTAGGAACTTTATCGTGTTCACAGTAAATAAAACCTCTTAAACAGCCAGTAATCTTTGTCAACCATTTCATTGAGTTCTGATGATTCTGTCTGTCATTATTCAGTTTTTTTACTTAACCATTTTGTTACCATATTTCTAATGAAAGACATTGCCTATGATTTTTAAATAATTGAGAATTTGGAAGAATTTAGTGATATAATTAACTTAATTATTAAGTTGGTGTTTGGAATATAAAGGTTCTTATGTAACATTATGATGGTGAATTTTTAGATAAATGTAAACACTTTTAAATAAACAGTGTTATATCATAGAACTAGGGGCAGTTTCTGGCACTTTCAGACAGTTTGGTATCAAAAGGGTCAATGTGTCACTTTGAAAAAAGACCAAATTAGCAGAGCCACTAGAACATCAAATAGGATGTTTTACAGCAAAGGTTCTCAACGGGGGGCATATGCACCCCCGGGGTCGTTTCGGAACTCCAGAGGGGCGTTTAGGAGCAAGGGGGCGTTAGGGGGGCGTTTAGAGCTTTGAGGGGCGCTGGAAGGCTCTTTACTTTGGTAAGTTTTATAAGCCATATTTGTATGTCTTTGAGACAGCCAGTGTAAATGCATTTGAATGAGCATGCAGACAGCATAACTATGGTCTGACCGCAGGTGTGTCTAGACATTAACCGGTAATTGAGATCCTAAAAATGGAAAAACCCACAGTAAACTGGGTCAAGGACACTTTGAGCGCAGCCTGTTAGAATCTTGTCTTTCCTTCACAATGTATTTCATGTCTGAAGTTAATGACTCAACCGTAACGAGTTAACACTATGTAGATCTATTTTATTCCCTATTGTATAAATAATATTACAAATAAAAAAAGAAAAGAAAAAACACAGAAGCGGGTAGCACACACATCTAGGACCACATACAACACATAATCAGAAAATACACACATCTAGGACCACCTACAACACATAAGGAGGTAATACATACATCTAGCACTACATACAATACACAGGCAGGTAATACATACATCTAGGACCACATACAACACATAAGCAGGTAATACAAACATCTAGGACCATATACAACAGATAATCAGGTAATACATACATCTAGGACCACATACAACACATAAGGAGGTAATACGCACATCTAGGACCACATACAACACACAAGCAGGTAATACATACAGCTAGGACCACATGCAATACATAAGCAGGTAATACATACATCTAGGACTACATACAACACACAGGCAGGTAATACATACATCTAGGACCACATACAACACACATTGTATCATGTTCTACGGACGGCGCAAGAGCAATGGTCGGCCAACATAAGGGTTCCGTCACTCTTCTGAAGAGAGAAAATCTATCTGTATTTGCTGTTCATTGTGTCATTCATTGACAACACTTGGCTGCGAAGAAACTCAGCGAGCCGCTGAGCAAGTCCTTGCAGGTGGCCATTGATGTCATCAATTCTATCAAACGGCATTCCCTCAATGAACGAATTTTCCAGCAACTGTGCCAAGATAATGACGAAGAATTCGTCAAGTTGCTCCTTCATACTGAAGTGAGGTGGCTTTCAAAGGGCAAGTGCCTTACTCACTTCTTTGAACTCTTCGATTCTATCATTGAGTTTCTGCGAGGATGCAACACAGAACTGTACAAGAAAACCCTCGATGTGAGGCAAGACTGCGCCTACCTCACCGACATCTTCGACAAATGCAATAGCGTCATTTTGGCTTTGCAGGGGAAGATCACCTTGCTTAAAACAAGGAATGCTGTGAAAACATTCCTGGCCAAATTGAGTGTCATCGAAAAGAATCATTGTTGACGGGAATTCTATAATTTTCCTAGTGCCGCCAATGTTCAAAACATTGTAAGCAATGACCAACTCCAAATTTATACCACTCACCTCCGTGTGCTACAAGACAACATGAGAAAACGGTTTGTCGACCTTTTGCAGATGGACATCCCAATGTGGATAGCAGATCACTTCATAGCTACCGTCGATGATTTGAACGTTAAATTTCAGGAAGAATTCATTGAACTTCAAGCAGATGACATGATCAAAATTAGATTTCCCAAAATAGGTGAACCCCTTTTTGGGATGCAAGAGGAAATTCACCGTCGATTTCCACACCTACATGCAGACGCTAAGAGATTTTCTCCGCCTTTTCCAAGCTCATACTTAGTTGAGAGGGGGGTTTGGCACTGTTTCCAGACTGTACAGTAAGGCTTGCAACCGCTACAATGTAATTACGCGTGGAGATCTCCGGCTACATCTTACGAAAATCCAGCCTGGCGTCAAAGAGTTAGCTAGACTTCATGAAGCTCAAGGGTCCCATTGAAATGAGGTCAAAGTTAAAGTAAGTTGATTTATACGAAAACTTGGATATGCTATTGTTACAAAGCAAACTAACAATTTTTTTATTTGTAGTTGCAGTCTGACTGGACTGGAAACCATCTACTACAATTCACTTACTCATTTGTTGTATATATTTTACCATTTACTAATAAATATACCCTCTTACGTGGTCATGAAAACCCTCTTTCGGGGTCTCTAAGCTCACAAAGCAGAGGGGACATCAAGTTAGATATCAACATTTATCCTGTCCATTTCATTAAAGGGAACATTGGAAAGCTTTTAAATGATATAATTGCCACTTTCTTCTAGATAAGAGCACTCTTTGGATAGACAGAGTTGCTCTTGTATAAATGTTCAAAATAGCTGGTATTGCCTGGTGGGAATATAACAAATTCAACTGGTCCTTATTCATAAAAAAGAACATTTATGTTCCTTTTTTTGAAATTTATATATTTCCTTTCAAGGAATGTATTTATACTCTCAGCTGCCTGAATATTGTTAATCAATTTTTTAGTAATCTACTGATATCAAAATCAGTAGTATATTGAAAAATAGAAACATAGGGTAGGAGGGGGCGTTTCGTGATTTCGAGGGACAAAAGGGGGCGTTTGGCCTAAATGGGTTGAGAACCTGTGTTTTACAGCATTTGCTCTGACGTTTTGCACTATGATCATGAATCTTGGGTATTGAATACAAGCAACAGAAATGGGGTTCACCAAAGGGTCTTTGGCATAACGTTACTCAATAATTGTTTCTACTTTAGGCACAAGGCCAGCAATTACCCAGTGCATTACTGGTACTTTATTTTATCGACCCCGTAAGGATGAAAGGCAAAGTTAACCTCGGCGGGATTTGAACTCAGTCCGTAAAGGGACGTAACTGTGCTGCAAAGCATGGCGTCCGACCCTCTACCGATACTGCCAATCCACCTTGCCTTAAGGTTACTCAATAATGTTTGTAGAGCAGAGAGTTGCTCCAGGTAGAGCTGCTACTTCTCTGACTTCAGAAATCACAGCCCTGATATTAAGGGCATGTGGTTAGAATGTCTTAGGAAATCGCTGCACAGATTTTACGGGCTAAACTGCCAAGGTTAACTTTGCCTTTCAGCCTTTCGAGGTTGATGAATAAAGTACCAGTCCAATACTAGGGTTGCTCCTTCCTACCTCTTTCTTTTTATTTCTTTGGAAGAAATTGACCATGTTCTGACCTGGAAAGAGATGGGCTTTGCGAGGTTTCAAATGCCCTTACGACTTCATCAAGAGTTAAGGGCTTATGGATGGAATGTGTCACTTGGATTAGTTTGAATTATTCATCATTCCACCATAATATGTTCTGCTTCTTTCCATATTGTATTGCATTCGAAATATTCCTCTTTCATTTCCTTTTAATGTCCTGAACTGCACAAAACCACATTAGCAAAACATTCTTGAAAAGTATGAAACAGCACTAAAACAGTTACAATATGGAAGTTATTTTAGCTACTTAAAACATAACAACAATTTTAACGTTACTATATATATATATAAATATATATATATGTATCATTATCATCATCATCATCGTTTAAAGTCTATCTTCCACGCTAGCATGGGTTAAACAGGAATTGTCCCATTTGAAGTAAGATTGGTCGGGTGACTGTGTCTCGCTGCTCGTATAGGACTATCTGGCAGGTTTTCTATGGTTTGATGCCCTTCCTAACACCAACCACATTTACCGTGTGGACTGGGAGCTTTTTATGTGTTACCTACACGACCACATTACAGCGTGGACTTTTTTTTTTCTTTTTTTTCCTTCTATCTTTCCTTCTTTTTTTTCCTTTTTTTTTCTTTTTTTTCCTTCTATCTTTCCTTCTTTTTTTTCCTTTTTTTTTCTTTCCTTCCTTTTTTTTTCTCTTCCCATTTTTTTTTTTTTTTTTTGTTGCTGCGACCTCATTAGTTTGGACTGGGTGTTGTGGTACCAACATTATTATGTGTATATATATAACCTGGAATTTGCTGTTGAAAGTGCAAGAGCTCAGCTATTGGTCGCCAACTCTTTAATATATATTTATATATATATATATATATATATATATACACACACATACATACATATATCATTTATTTCTTGGTGCTTCAATTTTCATCACACTGTCTGCGACCCAGTTACTGACACAGTTCCATTGCAACGTGAGTGACCAGATCAGAGGCAGTGCAGAGAAAATTTTAACACCAAGAAATAAATGATAAATAGAAAGTTAACAGCTTTTGTGTGTTTTAAATGACTACAATGGATCTTTTTTGCTGTAATTGCTTTAGTTTCATCACAGTCTCATATCAAGTCACATGTACAACTCTGAAATGAATATATTTATTTTTATACTAAAATCTATCATCACTAGTTTTATGTCAGCTTTTCCATGCTTGTATAGTTAATTATATGAATGCTGATAACTGCTGTATTTCTTGGCATGGTATTCGTTTTTATCTTTTTCCAAAAGTAAGTCTGGAAAATTCACCCTTCGTCTTGGAAGCCAAAGATTATGTAAGTCATAGGTCTAAACTTAAATTTTCAAAATTTAGCAATTGCGTGTGTGTATCCATAACGTCAGAGCGTCTTTGGTGCTGGGAAATATGGTGTATATATATATATATATATATATATATATATATATATATATATATATATATAAACTATTTATATATAAATATTGTGTGTGTGTATATATATCATCTAAATCACAATTTAACATCCATTTTTCCATGCTAGCATGGGTTGGACGAGTGGTCCTGTTGTGAGACATGCCAGATTAGATAACAGTGTCTTGCTCATACAGAACTGTTTCTGGCTTGGTTTCTATGGCTGGATACCCTTCCTAATGCCAACCACATATACAGTGTGGACTGGGTGCTTTTTGTCGTGACACCTACATGACCACTTTACAGTGTGAACATGAGAAGGCGGGTCTTCTGTATTACTGCATAATGCCAAAGATCTTGATCCTCTGTCATTGTCTTTGAGAGGTGCAATTGTGCAAAGTTAGCTTTTATTACCTCATCCCAAGTCTTCCTATGTCTTTCTATGCCATTATTTCCATCAATTTTCATCCTTCATACGTATAACATGTCCATACCAACACAATTTCCTCTCCTGCACACAGCATCCCTCTTATGCCTAGTTTCTCTCTCAATTCATATTTGCTTTGCCATTCATGTATGTTACTATTGCACATCCATCGAAGCATAGAAGCTTCATTTCTTTCCAATCTTCGCAGGTCCTCTGCACTCAGTGCCCACATCTCATTACCATGCAACATTACTATTCATATACTCACATCATACAGTCTGTCCTTCATTTTGAAGGGAAAACCTTTTGTGGTTAGCAGCAGTAGTAACTCCCTGAACTTTCTCCACCCCATTCTCACTTTAGCTACAGTACTTTCGGAACACCCACCTCCACTGCTAATTTGGATGCCCAAGTAACAGAAACTATCAACTACTTCTACTGAGCTTTCTGGGCATTTAAAAGAGCTAGTATCCTGTGGGCTCTTGCTTCTCACTGTACCTGTGCAACGGCCCCATATAAAACCTGTGTTCTTTGCTAGTCTACCTGTACCCATAGTTTGCATTTGGGGCATAGGATGGAATTTCGACCTACTTCTTTCCTGAACACTGAGCAACGCCATTTCCCTGACCATGGGATTCACACATTGAAAGTTCCCCTCTGAGGCAAGGTTATTTGTATAAGGCCAACAGTTGACCATACATACTGGTCCTCCCCCTCTCCACATCACTGATGTTGTCCAAGGGAAAAGCAAAGGCCGATACAGCTTGGCATCAGCATCATCACAACTCACTTCTACTTCTGAGTAAGCTGGAGCAACATGAAACAAAGTGTCTTACTCAAGGACAACACATTACCTGGTCTGAGAATCAAACTCACAACCTCACAATTACAAGCCCAATACTCAATAACAACTTTATATAATAACTAAATATTAAAACCAAACATAGCCTTTCTTACTTTATTTCTGATAATTAGAAACAAATTTCTGAGAAGTATTTTATAATAAAACTTAAAATTTTTTGGGGGAGTTTCTATAGGAGTCTATACTATACAATCATGAGTTTATGTGTATTTGTTCATGTGAGTTGTTCTCTCTCTCTCTCTCTCTCTCTCTCTCTGTGAAGAGAGAGAAAGAGATTGATAGATACACACACATACATCCATACATGTACTCATACACACAAATATACACTCATTTTATATGTATTTATTGTGTATGTATCTGCATAATTTAACACTCATACAATGACTGGATCTGTCTGTGCACATACATATACATAAACATACATATATATGTATACTCACATGTATATACACACATATTGTGTATGTATTTACGAGGGTTTGCTGAAAAGTTCATAGGCTAACTATGAAAAATTGATGTTAGTGCTGTGAAATCTTGTGTGCATTAATTTCAACTCTTCATATTAATAACTGCATTGTTTCTTTCTAGGGACTACGTATATTGAAAAATAAACCTCATTTGGTCATTTCATGAGAGTATCTTGGTCAGGCTATGAACTTATCAGCCGAATCTCGTATTTATATTTGTGTGTGTGTGAATTATTTCACACTCACACAATAACTGCTACTATGTAATTCTAAAGCATAGTGGTTGCTGAAGCAAGTGGTTGTAATCTTTAGAATTTCAGATATACAAACCTGATCTTTTAACCTTTTCATTACCATATTTTTAACAGAAGATAGTGCCTATGATTCTCAAATCATTTTGAAACTAATCAAGAATTTTTGTAATTTAGTAATATATTATTAATCTGGTATTTGGAGCCTATCTTAACAAAAGTTCTTACATAAAATTATGATGGAAGGCTTTTTTAGATAAATATTGTTGAATCGAGGGTGGTATCAAAAATGTTAATAGTTGTGCACTTTTAGCTCTATTGGCTTTTTGATTATTTATAAAAAACACTATAGGTTAATTATCAAAACAATAGAAAAACAGTTTGAAGAGCATTATATTTTTCGGGGCTTTTGGCTATATTATTGAGTTCAATATATTGGCCTGGCAGTGCTATAAGGCTTAAATAACTTCTATAAATAAACCCTTTTCTCAGTGGTTTATTTATTCCTTCCTTTGTCCAATCTTAAGACCAGATGAAAGAAACTATTTCAATAGTTTTTCCATTGCTGATGCTACCTGCCAGTCACAACTCCTGGCCGGAGGAGGTATGATTTGAACTCAGAACAGTGCCAGATCAGATACCAAAAAGCATCCTATCCAACTCTTTAACAATTCTGTTAATCTACTACATCTGAACTGGTACTTTATTTATTGACCCTGAAAGAATGAGAGGTGAAGATGAACTCAGTGGGATTTGAACACAGAGTGCAGTGAATTGGAACAAATACATAGTGATTTAATAGACATTTCAGCAGGGCAACTTTTACAATACCTCAAAATATGTATGAAGTAGATTTTTTGCTGAATATATTTTGTGATTTCTGGTGGTTTTTATCATCATTACCAACTGGGACTCATATCACTGTAGGTCTTAGATGTTCATAGTTTTGCAATGCAGCTTGATGAAATTATACCAACTCCTGAAATGTGCTTTATAAATATGTTATCTAAATGGCAAGTGGAATTTTATTAATTGAATTAGAAGATTTTGCCATAACTTTGACGAAATAAAATAATCTTATAATAACAGGGTGTATAAGCCAACTGAACATTTGGTTTATACGCCTCATTATTAGACTGTTTTATTTAGTTAAAGTTATGGCAAAATCTTCTAATCCAATTTTCAAATATGTTATCTGTTTTGACAAGAGACTATTGATCTGTGATTGGAAAGTTTTGCATCACTCTTGCCAGTATAGCAACATCTGCTGTGACTGTATGTAGAGGCCCTTACATAAGTAATAGTTTAGGCTACAGTTACTGCATTTGAAGTCTCATGCTCTCCTTTCATCTTTTTAAATCTTTCTTTAGCTCTAACCTACATTGAGAGCACTCCCTTGCAATATTTTCTTGGGTTACTGTGTTCATGTTCAATGATGTTATATCTCTCTTGCAGACATTTTTGAAATAAAAAGGGGGTTACTCTTATGCTACCTTGTTGGAGGCTCAGCTTATCATACAGCAGGTTTTTTTGGATCTCCCCACCTGGTATTCAGTGTATGGGGCCCAGCCAATGGAGATATTATCTAGTTTACTTTCTTAATAGATTTCATCAAGTGGCAAACCTAACTTTCAGCATCATACCTTCAATATAATTAAGGAACATTCTAAACCCTTTTCTATGACTGGATGCCCTTCCAATCACCAACCACTTTATAGAGTATACCGGGTGTGTTTTATTGTCCCCAACACAAGTGTGGTTGTTGTACTCTAGACACAACTGAAGTGACCTCTTGACTCTTTTTGGCATGATTTGTACTATATTTTAGATGTGATTTCAGATACATTTTAGTGGGGTTTTGTTTGTATTATCTGTTTTGTGTGTGAATATTAGGTTGAAATACTCTTACCTTTTTAACATACTTATTATTTATTTTGCTATGAGTCATGACTTTAGGAATTTTTCTCACAATTCATGTTGAACTATTTCTTTATCTCTTTTCACTTGTTTTTTTTTTATTGTACAACAGCCATTCTAGTTTTCTTTTACAGATTGTTTTTAGAATTAGATTATTCTTAAGTGTTTTTCTTTTCTAACCCTTTCCTTATCATGTTTTAATGAAATAATGCTACAAATGATTTTCAAAACATTCTGAAAATAAATAATCAAGAATTTGGAAGGATTTAATAATATAGATAACATTTCTCATTATTAAGCTGTTTTTTTTTTGGAGCATAACTTAACAAAGGTTTTTACATAAAGTTATGATGGAAGGTTTTTAGATAAATATAAACACTTTAACCCTTTCATTACCATATTTCTAACAAGTGACACCATCTACAATTTTCAAATCATTTAAAAAATAATCAAGAATTTGGAAGCATTTAGTAATATAACTTGTTTATTAAGCTGGTGTTTGAAGCATAACTCAACAAAGGTTCTTGCATAAAATTACAATAGAAATATCTTTAGTTAAATATAAATGCAATAAAATACACAACATTGTATCATCAAAGCAGGAACAGTTTCAGGTGGTTTGGTATCAAAGAGATTAAGATGGTATGGAGCAATTTGAGAGAGATTTAGCTGCTAATTCTAACCGGCGGAATGCCTTCATAGAGGCTCCTTTATGAACCTATTCAATAAAATAATCACACTGTGTCATGCTGAATCCCCCTGAGAATTGTGATAAGACTATATGTATCTTTGGAATGTTCATTTACTAAATTTTACTAACTGGCTGCCTCATTGATCAAAGAACTAGAACACACATCATCATATCTGGTGGTGGCCCAGCACACACATATGGGTGTTCTAGTGGTTCAATCAATGGAACAGCCTGCTCATTAAATTATTACACAAGGAGTTGAACATTCCATAGACTTGTGTACTCTTAGTACAATTCCAAGGGAGATTCCACAAGACACTGTGTGTGACAGTGCTTATCCTTTGAATTACAGGTATAACTCATTTTGTTCAGTTGAGTGAACTGGAGCAATGTGAAATAAAAAAAGTTTTGCTTAAGGGCACAACATCCTACTAGAATCGAATTCATGACCTTATGATCATGAGTTGAACACTAAGCCACATGCCTTTACAGTCAAACCTGTATTTTGGGATAAACCCACATTGATATATAATGCCCTGGAATGAATGAAATCTTATAACTGCGATGACCTTTAGGGTAATTGAAAGAAGGCATAACTGGATTCAATATTGTTCATTTTTACCAATGCTATATTTTTTGTTTATCATTCAGTTAGCTTACATATTTAGTTGTATGTAAGATGGAGGTACAGGCTTGGCTGTGTGGTTAGGCAGTTTATTTTGCAGCCACATGATTACGGTTCAGTCATACTGTTTGGCACCTTGGGCAACTATCTTCTATTATAGCCGCAATTTGATCAGTGTCTTGTGAGTGAAATTTTGTAGATGGAAACTGTGTGGAAACCCATTGTGTATATATATATATATATATATATATATGTGTGTGTGTGTGTGTGTGTGTGTGTGCATACAGTATTCATTTGCAAGATTACTGTCTGGGAAAAAATAACACAATGTTTTTATTTTTTGAGATATATTTGCCAAACTTGGATCAGTTTGTCTTCATGACATGTTCTGTCGATCTTACTCAATGAACCTGCCTTTGGTTTTGGTGACAGTTTTGAGGCAGGCTCGGAACCATCCACAGGCCTTCTTCACTGTCACCCAACATAGACCTCGGAAGGCTCTGGTGATCCTGGCGCTCAGCTTGTCCATCATGTTGCCGTTGGATTTGTTGGTCTCTCGTTCCATCGTGCCACACACAAAGACGTTGAGGGGAGTTGCAGTCAGGCGAGTTGGGAGGCCAAATGTCAGGTGCAGTGAGGTTGAAGAAGTTCTCCAACAATAAACCAGGGTTTTCCAGCTGGTATCGCAGGGTGCCAAGTCTTGTTGTCACACATACGGTTCCTTGCAGCTACCCAGTCAATCCAGGGTTTCACCACCTCACTCAGAACACAGATGTAGCTGTCAGTGTTTAGCTTGAGGTCGTCAGGAAAGAAGTGGGGTGGCATGACATCACCTTTACTGCTGACGATACCAAAGACCATGATTGTTGCTGGAAACTTCATCTGCTTGACTCTGGGCACATCCTTGGGTGAGACAGCAAGCCACCTCTAGTTTGGGAATTGATTTTCTGGTCTTGGCAGAAGTTCTTCTTATCAGAGAAGAACCACAGCACGTCTGGCTCTAGTGGGTGATTCAACTTATTCATCAGTTTCTTGATGTGTTACTCACTTATCCTGCATCACCTTGGATAGAAATTGTCTCTTCCTTATCTTATATGAAAAGTAGCGAATGTCTTCATGCACCACCAGTCTGATGAGCTTTTCATCCACACCTTTCTCCCTTGCAATGGTACACATCGACTTGCTGGGATCATTGTTAATGATCTCCTGGACTTCAGTAATGAACTTTAGTGTTCTGATGGTGTCAGATTGTCAATCATAGGTTTTCTTCTCTGCTCACGTAGTCAAATCCTGAATTTCAAGAACTCCATCATGGTTCTTCCACAAATTCAGGGGAGGGGGAGGTTAAAAATTGCCATAGCCTGCAAAAAAAAAAAAGCAAAAATGCCTATTTTTTTTTCAAGCCCCCGTATATATGTTTTTGTGTATATCATATAATATGTATGTGTGTGTATGTATATGTAATATCATATTATATGATTTTGATGATAATTGTTTCTACTTTTGGCACAAGGCCAGCAATTATCCCAGTGCATTACTGGTACTTTATTTTAATTACCCCATAGGGATGAAAGGCAAAGTTAACCTCAGTGGGATATGAACTGAGACCGTAAAGGACCATAACTCTATGCTGCAAAGCATAGCGTCCGACCCTCTACCGATACTGCCAATCAACCGCCCTTAAATAATTGTTTCTACTTTAGGCACAAGGCCAGCAATTACCCAGTGCATTACTGGTACTTTATTTTATCGACCCCGTAAGGATGAAAGGCAAAGTCCACCTCGGCGGGATTTGAACTCAGATCGTAAAGGGACGTAACTATGCTGGAAAGCATGGCGTCCGACTCTCTACCGCCCTTAAATAATGATGACATATATATGCACATGCATATGTCTGTCTGTGTATATGTGTGTCTGTGTTTGTCTGTCCTTTCTATTTTCTCTTTGCTTCCCATTTGATAACTCTGGTGGAGGTGCAGATATTTGTTTCTGTAAGTCCTCCATAATCAGAAGTCCTGCTGTCACTGGTTAGCTATGTGATGATCTATCTATATATCTAAAACAGATTGCATTTGTGATAATATTTTACACGTTTTTATTGTATGTAAACTTCCCCCTTTGTATTTGTCCCCTTCTTTTGTGCCCCTGTGGCTAATAAAGAAACATATCTATATATCTAAAACAGAGAATGTCTGTCTGTCTGATCACGAAAACTCGAGAGCCACCCAACCGATTGTTTTCAAACTTTATACATGAAATACTTATGGTCGTGTGAGTGTTTTGAGCAAAAAGATTTCAAATTTTCAATGCCGTACGGACTGCATTATGCGATTTAGCGATCTCTCTCTCTTAGTCTTTCTCTTTTTAGATAGCTATATAGATATATCGTTGCACCCTTATAATATCTGTCTGTATGCCTGGCTGTCTGCATTACAACATTATGACGTAGCTGTGTGTGTATATATGTATATATAGTGTGTGTATATATATATAGTGTGTAACGTTTTTCGAAATATTTACTTCTGCGTTCACCAATTGATTTTTTTAAAATTTTAGTTTCAGAAGATCCCGTTAAGGGTGAAAGCAGCGATTCTTTGCTTAAACTTTAATCTGTTATTTTAATATATATATATATGGAGGTCATGGCTTAGTGGTTAGAGCATTGGCCTTGCAATCGAAAGGTTGTGAGTTTAATTCTCAGACCAGGCGATGTGTTGTTTCCTTGAGCAAGACACTTTATTTCACATTGCTCCAGTTTACTCAGCTGTAGAAATGAGATGATAGGGACTGGGGACCCTATCATTCCACTGTAAGGTGGACGTGTAGGTGCCACGGCAAAAAAGCACCCAGCACTCACTGGAAATGAAGTTGGTGTTAGGAAGGGCATCCAGCTGTAGAAATCAAGCCAGAATCAGTTCCCGTCCCACCCTTGCAAGCAGGGAAAAAGCGGACGTAAAATGAAATGATGATAATGATGATATATATATATATAATTATATATTCGTGTACAGATATTTTTGCATACACAATAACAAAATATAAATAAAAGTATTTATTTTGTGATAAAGTATTGATTTTCTTCGCACGGAAAAAACCCCTGGTAATCTGCAATTAATTTTTTTTATAAGCACAAAATGTAGACACCATCCCGAGGCCGAGGTATTCCGTACTTCTCTGTACTGTTATATATTCGTGTACAGATATTTTTGCATACACAATAACAAAATATAAACAAATGTATTTATTTCACAAGGCTTGATAAGGATAAATATATATCAAATATATATAGCAAATTCCGAGCAACGCCGGGTCATTCTGCTAGTATCTTACTAAACAAGGGAAGGATTGGTGTTAGAAGTAGCAACCAGCCATAGGATGTTGCCTCCAAATGCCCTATCCATCCCATGCCAGCATGGAAAACCAATGTAACACCAATGATGATGATGATGGTGGTGATGTATTTCTTTCTATTACAAACTAATACTTAGAAACAATTACTTGACTGTGTGTCAAATAATGGAACATATGAGCTTGATGAAGTAGTTGTGACATATTTGGTCACAGACTCTGATACCTATCCAAACTATACCAGTATCGAAAACTGACATAAAAATAAAATAATGACAATGGTATTTGATTCTCAGTCAACATACAAAACACATATTCATAATACAACAACAAAAGTTAAGTATGCATTTAAAATTTTTAAATCTCTGACATCTGCCACTTGGCTTAAATAATTAAATTTACTTAGAAAACAAATATGTGTCCAATACTGGAAAACACAAACACTATTTGGTACTTCATCTCAAAAAGATACACTTTAATGTGAAACAATGCACCATTCTTGTACAAGGAAATTAAATGAGAGATGCACAGTATATCATTATCACCATTTTACATCTGCCTTCCATATTGGTAGGGGTTGGACAGGATGTTATAGTCTGCGGTGAAAGTGGTGAGAGAGACCTACTCTTCTTCATATGTTCCGTAGGTGGCATGGTTTCTATGGCTCAATGCCCTTCCTAAAGCCAAGTATTTTGTATAGTGGACTGGGTGCATTTTACCTTGGCACCAACACTACCACTTAGCGGAGTGTTTATATATATATATATATATATATATATCATGGCACCAGCATACACACAATATACACGCACACATACACACGCATACATAAAATCAGTGATCGGACAGATCATGGCCGTGTAGCTAAGAAGTTTGCTCTGCAACCATATGGCTTCTGGTTTGATACTATTGTCTTTTACCGTGGCTTCAGACTGACCAATGCCTTGTGAGTGAAATTCAGTAGATAGAAATTGTGTGGAAGCCTGTCATATATGCACACACAGAAATATATATATATATATACACACACACACACACAAATATACACGCACGCACGCGCACACACACACACACACACACACACACACACACACACACACACACACACACACACACACACACACACACACACACACACAAGTCTAACACATGCTAGCGTGGAAGAATGGACATAAAATGATGATGATGATGACACACACATCATCATCATCATCGTTTTAACATCCACTTGCTCTGCTAGCAAGGGTTGGATGGGTATACATAGACCAAATTAGTACTGAAGCAGGGGTCTGCATCTCAATTATACATATATATCATCATCATCATCATCATCAGACAGTCCATCTCCTCAGTCAACCTCTGGAATCACTAGTTTTGATGCATTAAGATTGATACTGTTCATTCCAAAACATGTAGAGACAAAGTCAGGCCAAGTTATGCTTTAAGGCGAATTACACAAATATAGATGAAAAAGTATCCCAAGTGTGTCAACTGACAAAGAAGGGAGAATACGGTAAGTGAGGGCTTAGCCAAAGGAGAACAAGAAATATAGAAAGGAGAGAAATAGTAAAACAGAAGAGAATAATATGGACTGCACAGAGAAAGTATATATATATATATATATATATATATATATAAACAAAGAGGGTGTGGTAAGATACCAGGTGGACCATAATGCACCAGAGTACACAGTACTTAGGGTAGTAGAGTGGGTAATAGGAAAAGAGTCAGGACCCTGACAGCTGTTCAGATCTAGCTGTTGAAACGGCCGGAGCTCAGCCATTGGGGTCCTGACTCTTTTCCGATATATATATATAATAAAATGTTATTGTTTGCTTGAGGTGTTGTTTATAATATACAATGTGGAAAGTGATGTATGTAAGAAGGCTAAAACAATGCAAAATGGACGATAGGGTGAAAGCTCGAAAAAGTTACCTGATAATCTTTGTTTTTTTGTTTTGTTTTTTTACGTCGTAATATTTTGAGACTTAAAATTCCCTTTGTCAGAATATAATAGACAGGAATGTTTTTCTCTGAGAGTTCTCTATACTCTGACGAAGAGAATTTTAAGTCCCGAAATATGACGAAAAAAACCCCCAAAGATTTCTAGGTAACTAACTTTTTTGTTGCCTTCATATTACTGTCCAGTTTGTGTTGTTTTAGCTTTCTTACATATATCACTTTCCATGCTAGCGTGGAAGATGGACGTTAAACAAAGATGATGATGATGATATATATATATGTGTGTGTGTGTGTACACATACATTGCTTGTGCATCCGGTGATGTTTGTTTGTGTTACGCATAAACAATATGTTCTGTAGGTCATCAGTTTATTGAATTGAAAACCAGCATCTTATATGGTTTCAAATAAGAGTTTGTGTCAGAAAGTGCACCCAGCTAGAATAGAATATTGCCTCAAAAAAGTCTTGTCTAACCCGTACCAGCAGGAAAAAAAACAGACATAAAAATGAGGATAATGGTTGTGCAGGGTATGGGGATGATGATTGTGATAGTTGTGGTGATGATGACCTATTAAATCATCAGACATCCCTGATAATTGCTCTTTAAGGTTGAGTCAGCTGTGGAGTTATATTCTCGTATTACTTCTACAATGATCTCTTCCTCTTAACTTGTCTTATACTCTCATAACCTCCAGTCTTGTTTTAGAGATGACATATTGTCTTTACTTTATACCACCTTCAGAAATATATCCTTTCTGCTTCTGGTAATGACATCATCTCTAAAAACTAAACAAGCAATAATTTGAAATGTTGAAGGAATACTTTGAACTTTGATAGAAATTATTTTCAATCTGTTAAAGTATATTTTTGTTGTTAATCATCAACAACACATCAAGTGTTTCAAGGCCATTTTCCTTGCTAAAGCAAGGATTAGTCTTGCATATTTCATAACAAGCTTTTCATTTTGCTCTAGCTTCTGCCTCCTTCCTCGCCATTTTCTTCTCCATCTTATCTTTCATAATCTACCTCTTCCTCTATTTTCACTATCTTTCCATCACTCCTCACACTCAGCCTTTTTCATTCTTCCTCAACTCATGACCTAGCCATCTCACTCTATTTCTCTTTCCAACATTAATCACTGACTTTATTTCTATTTAATGAACCAAATGAGGCATTTCTAACCTATGTAAATTCATTAGTCTGTTTAGATTAAAAAAAACATTAACATAAGATATATATACAGCCATGATAATAATTTAAAATTTTCAAAAAAGATGCATATGTTGTTTAAATGGGATTAGACTGGTTAAATTGTCACAGATCTTTCAATGACTTGTTGTATAGTATGACATATTCTGGTAATAATTGCTTTTTAAGTTCTATGTTTCTAAAGAGATTAAGCATATACTTACATCCTTCAAAGTGGACAGCAATAGAGTTAATATCCGGAATATACACGATTTGATTTAGTAATTTACCCAAATAAATCTACTTTATTAAAAGGACAAGTGAGAAATATAATCACTTCCTGTAATGAATCAAACTAATGCGACACAATACTTATTTTAACTTGACAATCAGTAAATGATTTACCAAATACTATTTTTATGAAAAAGATGTTTGGATTCAAATTATTTAAAAAAATATATAATGCAATTATAATGACATTTAGTGTTCCACATTATAATGTGCAGGTATGGCTGTGTAGTTAAGACGTTCACTTCACAATCACCATGCCTTGTGAGTGAAATTGATACACAGAGACTATACAGTAGCCTGTCACACACACGCACACATATATATAGAGAGAGGAAAGAAAATGTACTTAGAGTTTTTAAGATGTATTTATATTAACTAAACTGGTTTCACAATTTCATGATTTTCAAAACTAGTGTGAGATTGAGGAATATTGAGTTATGCCAGAGTTTGAAAATTCATTTGATTTAAATAGAGAGAACATAACACAAATTGATATTTGTTTGATATTCAGTTTGATTGGCCGAGGATAGTCATGAGGTCAGACAGAATTTGATTAGTTCTTTACAACATCCATGCTTTAACTTTTGAAAATCATGAAATAAACTGTTTAAGTTAATATAAATAAATTTTCTTAATTTTCAGCTTCTTTTCTTTATACTTCTACTCATGTGTGAAATATTTTCATATATATATATATATATATATTTATACTTCTACTCATGTGTGTTTGTGTGTGTGAAATATTTTCATATATATGGTGGCCCATAGCTTAGTGGTTAGCGCATTGGCCTTACAATCGAAAGGTTGTGAGTTCAATTCTCAGACTGGGTGATGTGTTGTTTCCTTGAGCAAGACACTTTATTTCACATTGGTCCAGTTTATTCAGCTGTAGAAATGAGATGATAGCGACTGGGGTCCATATCATTCCACTGCAAAGTGGTCGTGGAGGTGCCATGGCAAAAAAGCACCCACCACTCACTGTAAATGAGGTTGGTGTTAGGAAGGGCATCCAACTGTAATCAAGCCAGAATCAGTTCCCATCCCACCCTTGCAAGCAGGGAAAAGCAGACGTAAAATGATGATGATGATGATATATATATATATATGTATGTATGCATGCATAGAAAGGGCATCGCAAAAGATCTTGTCCAGCCCATGCTGACATGAAAAGGTGGATACAAAAATAGTGATGATGATGACAGACAAAAATTTTGGCTAACTGTTGTCTAGAAGCATTGTTGGGTAAATAAAATATTGGAATTACAGTGATATGTTCTTTTCCAGTCACTAACAATGTATTACTGTATTAAGAAGGTGACTGGCTGGCTAGTATGACCTGTCCGTGCATGTTACTTTTTCAAAAAACAGTCAGTCTTCACAACAAAGACTAGCTCATATGTACAGGAAGATCCAATTTTTCTTCATTATTCATTTGATAAAGAAGTTCTATCTAACTTTGAAATAATATAAAATATAGGGCAAAAACTATTGTTTGTTTTATCATTCTTACTTCAGTTCCACCATTATATTTCCTATTCACAGTATACCAGCTTTCCCAATACATTCTTAAGTAGATATCTCAATGTTTCATATAAACTATATTATTGTATGTTTGTACAAAGCACTGAAATCTGATTATTTAACTGAATATTAAGGAAGAACAGAACTATTAAGGAAGGAAGTCATACCAACAGTAAATAAACAGTAAATTGGGTTGTTTATAGCACAGAGATTAAATTATGTCAAAGAAGTGAAGTAACAGCATTATAGATGAAAATCAAACATAAGCGATTTCCTTCAATCAATCAATTACATAAACACCAAGCATTTGGATTATTTGTGGATTATTTATGAGTAAATCTGGATTTGTAGGTAACAAACATATTTTGAGTAGATTTCCTCATAATAAATGTATAATGAGTAGACATAGAAAAAACACACCACAGAAAAACAGAGAGGGTTTTACTAGAAGACATCTACATCAGGAGTGGTAAACCTACGACATGCACACCTAAGCTGGTACACAAGAGATATAATTTTTTTGTTAGTGATTATCTATCTTATATCATCTCTCAGCCTGATCCATCCCTCAGCCAGTAAAATGCCTACCCCACCTAACCCATCATCCTTACCCACTCAGAAAAGCTTATAACTAAGATGTTTGCTTGCGATTAGTCTCGCAGAGGCACCTCTCCATCCCACCTCTTGCACACAGCACACATCCACATACCTTCTCTCCAGCATCTCCACTATTTCACCAGATCTACCTGTTAGAGTGCCAACATTAAGTGTGGCAACTCTGAGATGCTACATCTTCATATTCTTGTTCCTGTTGTGCGATTGCTTGATGATGGTCGGGGGGGTTCTCGCACATGGCCGCACCAGCCACCCCACTACCGTGCGCAGCCCTAACATGGTTAGTATTATTGCTGTTTACGCAGTTGTTGTTGTGCAATTAGTTGATGATGGTCAGGAGGTTCGCGCATATGGCTGCACCAGCCACCCCACTACCGTGCGCAGCCCTAACATGGTTAGTGTTATTGCTGTTTACGCAGTTGTTGCAATTCTCATTTGTTGTGCTCATAGTTTTTGGCATTAATACATACTGGTTGGATGCCCTTCCTAACACCAACACCACTTTACAGCATGGACTGGGTGCTTTTCTTCGTGCCACCAGCACTAGAGAGGTTGTCTTACTGGACTCGGGGGCCCTCTCTACCTCTCCATTTTACAGCATGGAGTAGGTGCTTTAATTTGTGCCACCAGCACTAGAGAGGTTGTTTTACTGGACTTAGGGGACTTCTCTATCCCACACCAATTTATTTGGAGTGGTAGCTTTCCTAGACAGGTTGCCTACGCTATGGCTTACGGAGCCTCTGTCCGCCCCGTGTCAGCACTGAGTGGCACTTGGTTTAACGTGTTATGTGCACGAGTGTTTAGCGTACAGTGCCAGGCATACCGGAAGGTGATAGATATAGGGAGGGTGGATGGGATGAATATATAAATAAACACCGAAAGAAGGAAATTGACAATTTTTCAACTTATCTTATCTTCTCTGTCAAATAATCAGCCTAATGTAAAATTTTAAAAGATTTTGCATGTTTGTTTTGTGTTGCTAGGAAATGGCGATTTCCTAGCCTCTGTTATTTTAAACACGGCTATTCTATAAGATCAATTTTCCGTTACGAATATATGCACGTACACAACACACACATATATATTTTAACGTGTGTGTATATCATCATCTCCATTTAATGCCCATTTTCCCATGCTAGCATGGGTTAGACAAGTTGTCCTGTTGTGAGACAAGTCAGATCAAATGACAGTGTCTTGCTCATACAGAACTGTTTCTGGCTTGGTTTCTATGACTGGATGCCCTTCCTAATGCCAACCACATTTACAGTGTGGACTTGTGGCTTTTTGTCATGTCCATTAGCCATAATTATTCATAATAGTCTTGAGCTCTTCTACTGTCTCCATCTCTGTGTCTTCTAGTAGAGCATCCACATGGGTTATTTTTTTCCCTGCCTCTACAGATTTTACCCTCAGTAGGTTGCCAGAACACTAATTTGTTTGCCACCTCGTTATTGTGTCTCATGCACTGGCCTGTGAGTCACGTCCTACTTTATTGAACATTTAATGAAACTTTTGGAAGTTCATAATAAAGTTCTGCATTTGTTACATGGTTTCTCCATGACACATGGAATGCCATTCTCACCATTCTGGTGTAGCATCTATCTAATTGTATTTCTAAGGCTTTTATAAGTGTCCATATTTCTGCTCCACAAAGCAAAACAGATCCTACTGTAGCCAAGCCTTCTCAAGCCAAACCTACTCAAACCTTCAGTCTTCTTGATAGCTTGGAGCTCCATATCTTTCTTACTGAGAATTTTTCTGAACTTTGGTCCCAGGATCCTAGATATTTAAAGTTATCAACAACTTTCAATGTTTCTCCACATTTTACCATTATATCAGCAGGTGCATTATGATTGAAGACTTGCAATTCCATTTTCTTCCTATTGCAATGCAATCCAGCCTTTGCTGGCTCCTGCTCTAATCTGCTTAACACTTCTTCTGCCTGATCTATCTCTTCAGTTAGCAAGGCCAGGTCATCTGCAAAGTCTAGATCTGTAACAGTAGTTGCAGGATGTGGTCTGCTTCTTTGTTTGTGTAGTATGAAGCCAAACTCTATTTCTGTCATCATATGTAGTCCAAAACAATTATAAAAAGGAAAGGGGCTCGAGTGTTGCCTTGCAGGACTCTTGCTATTATTTTAAAATAGTTGATTTCATCATCATGACTAATAACTCTTACTCTGGTGCCTTCATACATTTTGCTAATTGCTCCAAGTAATTCTTGTGTGATTCCATAAGCTTTTAGAATTTTCATCATCTTTCCTCTGTGCACAGAGTGAAAAGCTTTCTTGAAGTCTACATAGATAATGATGATGATGATACTATAAAATAGTTCTGCATCAAAATCACAGATAATGATGTCCTTTCTCTTGTGACTATTCACATCTTCAATCACTAACATGTGAAACAATTTTGATTTGGCCTAAGGAGGTCATCAATTGTGGGTTGGATCCTATTCAATATCATCTTATTTACTGTCTTGGCAACAATAGACGATAGGCTAATCCTTTGATAATTCCCAGTTTCACTTAGGGCTCCAGATTTGGGTAGGGAGAGCATGTCAATTTAGGACCATAGCTTGGGTTTCAGGTTCTCATTTAGAAGACTGTTAGTAAATTTGAGAATTATGCTATCTAGATGACTTAATTAGCAGCGGAGGAGTGTGCTCTGAGAGCATAATAGCTAGGATAAGGATAAGATGGAAGAAGTTTAGAGAGCTACTCCCACTGTTGACAACAAAAGGTTTCTCCCTAAGTACAAAAGGATGGCGGCATGATGCTTGTGTGTGAAGTGCAATGCAACATGGTGGTGAAACATGTGACTACAGAGGACATGCATAGGCTGGATAGAAATGAAGCAACCATCCTACGTTGGATGTGCAATGTAAATGTGAGAGAAAGGCAGAACTTGGATGAAATGAGGGAAACATTTGGTTTAAGAGGAATCTGAAGTGATGTACAAGAAAGAAGATTGCTTTGGTACAGACATGTGGTGACTGATGGGTGAAGAAGTCCAAGGAAATCCCAGTGGAAGGAAGCCACAGTAGAGGTAGACCAAGGAAGACCTGGGCGGAAGGGATAAGAGCTGATCTCAAATTGGTGAGACTCGTAGAGGAGATGATGAAGGAACGCAGCGAGTAGGGAGATGCTGTGCTGAAAAAGACTCATCCAACCCATCTGAGAATAGAAAAATGAACATAAAAACGATATCTCTCTCTCTCTCTCTCTCTCTCTCTCTCTCTCTCTCTCTCTCTCACTTTCTCTCTCTCTCTCTCTCTCTCTCTCTCTCTCTCTCTCTCTCTCTCTCTCTCTCTCTCTTTCTCTCTCTCTCTCTCTCTCTCTCTCTCTCTCTCTCTCTCTCAAGAAATCCCAATCAAAAGAAGACCTGGACAGAATTAGCTGGTATTCTTTAAAGCACCAGCTCTAAAAAGGCTTGTTCAAAAAGATAACTAGATAGGTTTGTCAAAGATATTCATAATTATTACTGTTGTCATCATCATCATTGTTATCATTTTCCTCCTCTTCTTAACTTACCCTTTTCAAATTCTTGATTATTTTCAAAATTATTTAGGAACCATAACAGTGTCCTTCATTAGAAATGTAGTAACAAAAGGGCTAGCCCTCTCTACCAATATTAGGTATACCATCCAAATATCAGTTTGGAAATTTATTTACCTTGGGTAAAATGTTGCCTTTTTAAAACTATTCACAATAATACATGCAGTCTTGATATCTAAAAGTTAAAGCCTTTCTCATGCCTGGAGGTTCATCAGGCTGAAACTGTGAATCAGTCCCATGACCTTGCAATTATAAGCCCAACGCCCTAACCACTAGGCCATGTACTTTCATTGTATTAGATATGCTGTTCTATATCTCACTTGTTATTCTGATACCTAGACAGATGATGATAGTACTATATGGTGCATTGTAGATGGTTTAATGTCAACAAAAGGTATCGATTTGGCAGAGTTATTAGATCGTTAAATAGAATGCTTTGTGGTATTTATTCTGGCTCTCTGTGTGTTGAGTTCAAAACCCACTGAAGACAACTTTGTCTTTCATCCTTTTGAGGCTGATAAAATAAGCACTAGTCCAGTACTGAAGCTAATTCTTTCTCTATAACCCATTCTTACTTCCTCTCTATCATTCTCTCTCTCCTTTTTTGGAAGAAATTAGCTGTGTTCAGATCTGGAGAGGAGATGGACTCTGCCAGGATTAAAATACCCATGACATGCCATATATCACAATGGCACACCCATGACTCCATCAGTAGTTAGAGGTTCATATATACATACAATGTATACATATACTTGATATTGTCTTTGCACTACAATAACCTGTATTTCCAATTAATATTTTTGTTAGTGAGATTATTTTCTTGCTTGCAAAACATACATAAACAACTTTTTTTCTTTTACATAAAGTAAACCTATCATGGTGGACACTTTTGCCGCTATTGGTCCCCTGGACCACCTTCCTGCTTACTGTTTATTATTTCACTATCCTCTAGGGTAGTGTTTTCTCTATCCTATCTACTGGGACCATGATGCTGATTGAGCATGGGGTCTGCACACCAAAGAGTAATCTCTGACATTGTTCAGGCATATACTGTTGAGGTAGTGATAGTAGAGGTTGCTGATATTTATGCTTACACACACACACACACACACACATATATATATATGTACATATAAATTCTTTGCTAATTTGGTTACTATATCTAACAACTGATTTGTTGAACCCATTATTTATGAACTGATTACACACTATTGAAGTCCTGCCTAATGCATTCCTACATACTGTGAATGAGGGCAGTTTTCTGATTCTGCTGAAAATTAATGTTCTCTTGTTACTACTAACTACTTTCAGTTAAAACACACTTTGAATTGGCAGTGCCGTTAGAGCATCAGATTAAGCTTTGTTATTTGTTCCTGGTCTTTGTGTCCTGAGTTCAAATCCTGAGTGGAAAATACCTAACTTTAAAGCAGCAAGACTCGATGAAAAAGATACAAAGATATTCATAATCATCATTGTTATCATCGTCGTCATCTTTTTCCTCTGACTCCTCCTTTTCCTCCACTTCCCCAACCCAATAAAGAGAAATTTAGTTATATTACTCAATCCCTCAAATTTTTTGATTATTTTCTAAATTATTTGAAAACTATAATGACTGTCTTTCATTAGAAATATAGTCATGAAAGGGTTAATTGTATTTATCATATTTGCTTCTCTTCTTGCCCACAACATTTTTATCCAATACTTCCTCAATAGAAGTAGATATTTTCTTCAGCAACTTCTTCAACAATACAATCTATTCATTAATTTCACAAATCTCCCACTCTCTATGTAGCCTAGATTGATTTGTAGGATTAGGCCTATTCATCAGTTTAACAACTTTCCCACTCTATGCTACATAGCTGTGTGGTACTAAATCTATTCATTAGTTTAACCCCCCCCCCCCCCCCACACACACACACACACACTCTATCCTCCAAAGATGTTTGGTACTAAAATCTATTCCTTAGTTTAACAAACCTGCCACTCTATCATAGATATATTTTTGTGCTATTGAATCTATTCATTAACTATACAAGCACCCCACTCTATATTTTACGTAGATTTGTAGGACTAAATAGAGATCCATCCTTCTTTCTTCGATTAACCCTTTTGATACCAAACTGCTTGAAACTGCCTGTGATTTTGATGCAGAACTATTTTATAGTATCATCATCATCATCATCATTTTACGTCCGCTTTTCCCTGCTTGCAAGGGTGGGATGGGAACTGATTCTGGCTTGATACTACAACTGGATACTCTTCCTAACACCAACCTCATTTACAGTGAGTGCTGGGTGCTTTTTTTCTGTGGCGCCTACACATCCACTTTACAGTGTGGGCTGGGTGCTTTTTTGCCGTGGCACCTCCACGACCACTTTGCAGTGGAATGATAGGGACTCCAGTCCTATCATGTCATTTCTACAGCTGAGTAAACTGGAGCAATGTAAAATAAAGTGCCTTGCTCAAGGAAACAACACATCACCCGGTCTGAGAATTGAACTCACAACTTTTCGATTGCAAGGTTCTAACCACTAAGCCATGTGCCTCCATGTATATTCATCTAAAACCCTTCCTTCATAATTTTATGTAAGAACCTTTCTTAAGTTAGATCCCAAACACCAGCTTTATAATGAGAATGTTAGTTATATTACCAAATCTCTCCAAATTCTTGATAATTTTCAAAGCATTTTGGAAATCATAGACAGTGCCTTTTTAAAAAAAATATGGTAATTTGTAAACTAGTTTATGATAAAACTGATGGAGAAAATTTAGAAAAAAAAAAATCTAATATAGACTTTTTAAATAGAAAGAAATGTGTGGTTGACCCAATCCTGGTATATTTCTACTTGAATTAAAAAAAAATAAAGCACCACCTGCATCAATTGCACTGCCTGCATCAACTGCTCTGCTTTCAATAGAAGCAATATATTCTAAAGGGCTTCAAAAACAGCTTTGTTAAAAATAGTATACACCTGCTTAGCAAATGTAGTTATCTTGAAATTTGTAATGGGTCATTACTCCTTTGAATGAATGTCTTTCATTAGCAACATTAGTCTAAATTGTAGACTACTATTTACAATTTAAAGCTCCGCTTGATCTATTGATAACTGAACTAAAGAAATATTATAACACTTGTATATCACTGATGAACTTCGTTTGTTTCTATTTAGATTCTATTAATAATAAATAAATATTAGCTTTCCAGATAATCATGATGTTGCTTATAAATGTCAGATTCGTGTGAATCTGTCGATTTTAAAGTTAGGAACACTCTGGGGATTACTATACTCTTCAGCAGTTTCGTTAAACTTTCATAGGCCACAAATTAACAGTTGTTAAAATATAGGACAAAACACATTGCAGTATTATGGGTCTCTGTATCCTGAGTTCAGATCCAGCTGCAGTCAACTTTGCCTGCTCTCCTTTCAGAGTTGATAAAAAATGCACCAGTCCAGTGAGGTGGATTGGCAGAATTGTTAGAATATCAAGTGGGCTGCCTTGTGGTATTTATTTTGGCTCTTAGCATTCTGAGTTCGAATCTTGCCGTGTCCAACTTTAGTTATAGACGTAATCGGTCATTTGGTTTAACACTACCACCAGGCCCTTGAGTGTCTTTAGTAAAGTCTGCTCTGTTGCAATCATATAAAACAGGCCTCTGGTTTGAGGATACCTTCCTCTCTTCCTCCCACCTTTTTCTGAAGCCACGAAAAATGTCATGGGAACTGCCCTCCCTTTTCTGACTAAAGAGTACTAAAAGAAAAAAAAGTAAGTCTGCTCAATATTTTATGTTATTATCACTAAAAACATGTGAAACAATAGTAATGGTTAATCATCATTATCATCATAATCACTGGATCAGGTGGATTGGCAGTATCGGTAGAGGGTCAGACGCCATGTAGAAACTTAAGGAAAAAAATTATATCTCAGAATTTAGCTGATCTTTTCATCCTGATATTTTTTATATACTGCTGGTGTCATGATAAAATGCACGCCAGTACACTCTGTAAAGTGGTTGGCGTTAGGAAGGGCATCCAGCTGTAGAAATCATGCCAAAAGGGTAGAGAGGACTCTTCATTTGTATTAAGGAGATGACAATCTCTCTAGATCTCATATTATGATAAAATGCACCTAGTATACCCTGTAAGGTAGTTGACATTAGGAAGGGCATCCAGCTATAGAAACCATCCCAAAATGGGTCATATCTGAGCATGATGTGGTTGTTTGACCTGTCAAGTAGGATAGTAGTCCTAATTAAGTTCTGGCATGAAATATAATGACCTGTTCAACGCATGCCAGTATAGAAAAGCTGACTGATGATAAGGATTAAGGAAGGAGCATGTAAAACACTGCTTTCTCTCTTAGAGACTAAATTATCTATGGTGATTATATTTTTGCTTTAATGACTCATATCAGTGTCTTAAGCTGCATTCTACTTCCATGGATTCGATTTCAAGCATATTCATTATCATTATCATCATTGACTGCAGTAGCAGCTCTCATAATCAGTTGTCATCTCAAGATAATGTACTGTAGAGAGGACCCTTTAATACTGTTGAGATCATGACTACTTCTTTAGTGTTGGTGCCATGATAAAAGGCACTAGTACACTCTGTAAAGTGGTTGAAGATCAGACAGATACTGTATAGGGTACACAGGACTCTTCAATCTTGCCCAGTACCTGATAACTTTTCTAAGGCTGATACCATGATAAAATGCATCTAGCACACTCTGTAAAGTGGTTGACATTAGAGAGGGCAAACTGACATAGAAACCATACCAAAAGGACAGATCCTGAACACTATAGATCTTACCTGAAATCAGACCTGGACACAATGCAGCAATGGATTACGGACTGGCAACTCAGCTGACTGTAGACAAGTGTACATTTTGGACATTGGGCTTTTCCTCCCAACAACAACCCTGAGCACCTTTTTGAATTCCATGTGTCTAACACCTGTGGGCATGCCTACAAAGTCAGAAAACAGCACAGCTCCCATGACTTTCGGAAACATTTTTTCATGCTCAGAGTTGCTGAAGTATGGAACAAACTATCTGCATCAGCAGTTAGCTGCTGGGACACTGCATCTTTTAAAACCTCTATGCTTCCTGAAATTTGCCAACACTACACCTGATATCCCCCCTCCATACACACGCACACATGTATATCATGATTCATATGGTCTGAGTTCAAATCCCACCAAGGTTAATTTTGCCTTTCATCCTTACGGGGTCGATAAAATAAAGTACCAGTAATACACTGTGATAATTGCTGGCCTTGTGCCAATAGTAGAAACAATTATTCTATGTACTATACATGCACCTTTGATGAGTTGTAGTGCACCTGAGCACTGTACACAATAATTTCATTATATTAAACATAGAATATATGAGCAAGACATAGTTCTCCAAGCAGTCTGGTCTCAGACTTTGATGACCTGTCCAATCCATGTTAGTGTGAGAAATGGCTATAAAATGATGATTATGCCATTGTTGTTGCTGTTGTCGCCATTATGTGTTCAGATGATTAAACATGGTCATCTGTCGAATTTGCATATTAGCTGCATATTACTTGTAAACTCTATATAATTCTATTTTCTAATATTTATTTCATCCTAATTCCATCTGTTTACAATATTTTACAATTGATATTTCTTTATATCAGAAAGATAAGCTCTGCAGTAGTTCTTTGAGACAGAAAATGCTTCTTCTATATTCATAAGGAAAGCAAATTTGCCATTGTTGATGTCTGCAAAGCTTTAACTGTGTTTGGCAAGGAAATATCCAGCAAATTTTCTATAAATCATAATTATAACTTTAATCTGATGCTTGTTCTGGGCTGACATTTCTTAACATTTTCTAAACATCATCTCCATCGAAGCATTGTTTGTGGAACTCTCTTCAGCTGTTTTAAAGTGTTTATGTTTATAAAAAACACCTTCCATCATAATTTTCTGTCATAACCTATGTTAAGTTATGTTCAAAACACTAGTTTAATAATGAGAAAATTATGTTACTAAGTCCTTCCAAATTCCTGATTATTTTCAGTTATTTGAAAATCATAGGCAGTGTCTGATTAGAAATATGGTAATGAAAGGGTTAAAGATCTTTCATCATCATCATCATCATCATTTTACGTCTGCTCTTCCCTGCTTGCAAGGGTGGGACAGCATCTCTCAACTTGTCACGGTCCTTCGTCATCTCCACCGTGAGCTTCAACGATCTGAGGTCTGTTCTCACCACCTCCGCCCATGTTTTTCGTGGTCTACCTCTACCACGTCTTCCTTCAACTGGCATTTCCTGGCACTTCTTCACCCATCGGTCATCCTCCATGCGCATCACATATCCATACCACCTCGGTCTCCTCTCCTGTACACTACATTCTATCCCTCTCAGACACATTTTCTCTCTCAACACATTCATGCTGGGTCGTTCACGCACATTGACACTGCACATCCAACGGAGCATGCTTGCCTCATTTCTCTCCAGCCGTCGCATATCCTCTGCAGTTGCTGCCCATGTCTCACTACCATGCAGCATCGCGCTCCTCACACAGGCATCATATAACCGGCCTTTCATACGCAGGGAGAAACCCTTCTTCGTCAGCAGAGGAAGCAGCTCCCTAAACTTCTTCCAATCCATCCTTATTCTAGATACTATGGCCTCGGAACACCCCCCTCCCATGCTAATCTGATCTCCTAGGTACCGGAAGCTATCCACCACTTCTATAGCACCCGCCTGCATTTGAAAAATGTGTCTATCAATGCGACTTCTACTGTCTAAATTCCCTGTACATCTACTGCATACATATTTCTCCCTACCTGTTAGTTTGCCTGCTATCCCACTACATCTCTTGTGTACCCAGGATCTGTATTGTGTGCATTTTATAGAATTTATGCCAGTTCCTTTTCTGCATATCTTTGTAGTTAAATATAAATAATCTACTATACTCCACAAAACTGGCTTGTAACTGAGTAGTAATATTAATTTTCTTCATATATCTAAAGAACCACCCAGCTTCTATGATATAAATATTGTTTTAAATTGTTCATATTTGAATTTAAATAATCCCCCAATTTTATGTAAGAATTTATTGTTGCATTCTAAACACAATTTCAATAATAAAATAGGTATTTTACTAAATTCTTGATTATATTCCAAATTAACTGAAACACATGGATATTATATTTCTTGAGAAATATAGTCATGTTAGATTAAGAAAGTAGTGAAAGCTTGTTTTTGTGATATGGAACTTCATTTGCTACTTTTCCACGTCAATTCTTTCTATGTAAATAGGAAGATGTTAAAAATCATCTGTCTTCTTATTGTTCACAATAAGATCCTTGATCTTTTTGCTGTTGATAGATTGTTTTTAGCTCATCACATCACTAGATCTGAAGTGGCACTGGTAAAAGTCAAGCATTCCATTGTGTTACCAACTGAAAACTTGATATTAATAGAATTGGGGTTAAGGAAGTCAGTAGAGAGCATATAGAGTAATAGACAGCTGTGTTTAACCCTTTCAATACCAACTCACTTAAGTCTGCCTGCATTAAAATATTCACCATCTTATGGGAAGATTTTAGAGAAGATTAAAAAAAAACTACAGCTATCACTTACAATTGAATATGACTTGGTAGTATATACCATACTTCCGCCAAGAGTTTTAGGTGCTATGCAATTGTGAGTAGATACAAACACACAGTTAACTCTCCCTCCCTTGATCCTACAGAACATCAAGGATATGACACCTGGAAGGAGAATTGTTGCTCCAATACTGAGCTGGTAGTTTCTTTATTGACCCCAAAAGGATGAAAGGTGAAGTGAATTATGATGGGATTTTAACTCAGAATGCAAAGACCAATAAGTTGTGTATGGTGTGTTGAATATATACACAGGCCATGTGCAAGTAAGAATGTGACTCTGCATTAATAATATTCAGCTCTGTAAATGAAATAGCTGAGTGTTCAGATAGGGTCAATGTGAATTAATGTTTTCTTATGATTCTCTACTCTGAAATGATAGTGGACATGGGGTAGCAAAACACTATTTTATCATCATGAATTTAAGTGAACATTAGACAAATGAATTTTACATGCTATCTGAATATTTCTAATTCAAGTAAAAAAAAACATTCAGGAATGGCATTTTTTTTATTTATTTGGTCCAGGTGCTTCTACTAGGAAGGTATGTTGAGATAGATAAAGTTGATGATCTGTAGCATGGTGTGAGGCCTGTAGTAGTGTCATGTTACAGACATTGAGAGTATTTGCAACTCTATAAATCCACTGCTGGTGTGGTCTTCCTCTGGCTCTAAAACCTTAGTACTTGGTGTTATAGGCTTCCAGAGCCAGTTGGTTAATTGGCATTCTAATCAGGTAATCAATGATATATTGTTGAGCTATGAACTGGTTGATAGGTATGGCACCAACCATCTACTTCATGTCTTTGTTTCTGATCTGGCCCCTTCTTATTTTGCCAGCTGCTTGCCAGAGACATCGCATCTCACAAGTTGTATGTTTTCACTCCAGGGTGACACAAGTAGGTGTGTGTGGGAACTAAGATTGAGCTGACCAGTTTGGCTTTCGTCTCCAATGTATGCTTGGGTTCTTCAGAAGAGGTGCTGGTTGACAGCTGAGTTTGCCTTCTGGGCTTCATTTCTCTGTCCAACCTCCCAGCCTCAATAAAGATGCTCCCTAAGTATGTGATCCCTGTGGTTTGCTTGAGCAGTTGTCCATTGATGGTAATATCTAGCTCTTCAGAAGTATGCCCTACTGACATCACTTCTGTGTTCTGTGCTAACCTTCATTCCATAGTATTCACAGCTGCTATTCAGACTGTCTGTATATTTTAATAACTGTTCCTTGTTTTCAACCAGGATGAGCTATATGTTGACAGACTTATTCTTATCTATATTTCATACTAGATAAAATAGTTTCCTTATTTATTGAAGATTCATGTTTGTTGTTTCTTACCTTACCAACACTCGATTTGAAGTTTAATAAATAAATCTAAAGAAAAATCAATATTGCTGTATTGACACTGAATTTTATACTTATAACACAGAACCAAGTGCAGTTTTTAGGCAGTTTATTATTAAAAGGGTCAATTTAACTCTTTTTAGAACAATGAAAACCAAGTCATTGCAGTCTATCTTGTATTTATGGGGAAGTGTAGGTCCCCAGCTCATCTGAAAGGTCAGTAGCTTTGCAGAAGTCAGTAGCTTTGCTTGAGTACTGACTAGGTCTGTGAAGACCCAGCCAACCTTTGTTAGCAGGGATGATGGATGTTAAATGATGATGATGATAATGACAGAAATAGATAAAACCTGATTTGTGTTCAATTTTCCACCCCTTTTTTCTTTGTATTTACATAAATGAACAAAAAATAGAATATCTTTAAATCTGCTGCTACATTAGTGTTTGGTCACTATTTTAACTTGAATTTTCTGTGTAACATTCTTGATTTTACAGTTTATGAAAGAAAATAGAAATAGAATGTTGATAACAAATACATTTATCTCATTGATTTTACATCTTAAAATTAAACTTTTAGAAGTTTTAATTACAAACTCTTTGTAATTAATTATTTTTCATAATTAATTTTCTACAAACACATTGGAAAACAAGATTCCTCTTTACAAATGAAAGGCAGACTATGATGCCTATGTGTGATGTTAGTGAGACATGAGCAGTGGATGCAGAGGATATACAAAGGCTGGAGAGAAATGTAACCCATGCAAGCATGGAAAACAGATGTTATGATGATGATGATATATTATTAGAATGTTTATTTAAAGCATTCAAACATTAACTGATTAAACACTCAATACTGATGGTTAGAGTGTAGAAATTATTTTGTAAGTAGAAAAATGACAGTAACTTCGAAGTTTCAACTTGATTGCTTTATATATATATATATATAAAAGATATATGTATATATATAGAGAAAAAGAACCATCATAGGGAATACGATGTAGACTGACGGACAGATACCCAATGTATTTTGAGATATATAGCTATAGAAATGGTTCCACAAGAGTTAATTCACTATTTCCGAGAATAATTTGTTTCACCTAAGACGGATCATCAACTCGGTTTAAATGAGATTATGCAGAAAGGGAAACAATAATAATCTCATTTAAAGAGCTGATGATGCGTCTTAGGTGAAACAAATTGTCCTCGGAAATCGTGAATTAACTGTTGTGGAACTACTTCTACCAAACTCGTCCCATGGACTGAGTGCTCTACTACTATGGATATAACCTACCAGTGTTCTAGATATATATGTGTATAGGGAGGGAGTGAATTATTTAACATTCATTTTGTGTGTATGTGTTAGTTTACTGACAGTTTTTAAAGCAACTAATGACATTTGTTTATTTCCCAAGTAAACAAAATGCCCTGCAGTGTTGCATTTCAATGAAAATGGGTAATGTATATCATATTTAGGAAGGTGGTAGGCTGGCAATGCCAGGAATGCCATTTGGCCATAAACTACTGGCTTAAAAGATTCACATACAAACCATGCTAGCATGGAATTAAAAAATGTGCGTGCGCGCGCTGAGCCTCTGCTGGTTCAAACAATGAATATTCCAATTGATTCAATCAATAGAACAGCCTGCACAGGAAATTGATATGCAAGTGGCTGAACATTCCACAATCACATATACCAGTAACATAGATCTCAGGGAGATTCAGCATGACAAGACTGTTTCTTTTGACTTACAGGTACAGCTCATTTTTGCCAGCTGAGTTAACTGGAGTAATGTAAAATAAAGTCTCCTGCTCCATGACACAATATGCTGTTAGGAATTGAACTCACAACCATATGATCATGAGCCGAACACCCTAACCACTAAGCCATGCACCTTCGTATACATATAGGAGAGTGATGAAAAAGAAAACTATGTAGAATAAAAAGAAAAATACATTTCAACAGCTTTAAGAAGCTCTAATTGTGAACTCATTTTATTCCATTTATTTTCCTTGCTGGCATTGGTTAGCTGAGATATTTGAAATAGTGCTTCTATGGCTTGACACCCTTCCCAATGACAACCCATATCTTATTTATAAGTATGGTATATATATACTACTTCTCTTCATTGACATTGTATACTGCAGGAGGAATTGTTCTTCTGGGACTTAAAAATATGTTACTATGAGCATTGTTGGTATAGTTATTTTCCAAACACAAGCTAAATGATGAATAAATTATTTATTTCCTAAATCACTCAAATTCTTGCTTATTTTCAAAATGATTTGAAAATCATAGACAGTGTCTTTCAATAGAAATACAATAATGAAAGGGTTCAACAATACCAAAACTATAATAACTTATTGAAATTCACATTACAATGAGATGAGCAAGGTGTGATATCATAACAACTAATTAAGCTGAGGTAGTCAAGAAACTTCTCATATTGTCTTCATTTGTGATTCTAATTATTTAATGAGAATAGCTTGTTCTAATATAAAATTTGCTGTTTCAATTGAAGACATATATATTAAAGCTGTAACCTCCTTAGTATTTTGACATTAATATGTTTTTAAAGTGTAAATGTAATGTATAAGGCTCATTGTACTAGCTATGTATAAAACTTAATCATTTCATGTATTTTATAGAGTACACTGTGCAATTTGTAAAGCAAACTGAGAATGAATCTATTCTGAATGAATGGGAGTATTTCCTTAGATGAGTAACTCAAGGAAAGTTCTGAGTAAAAGAGTTGACAGTTCAGCTATTCACTTCATGTTACAGAATAAATTGCAGACCCTAAAGTGTGGGTTACTGAACTAGTGGGGAGAGGCGTAGGTGGTTCTAGACGGTCTTCTTATTCTTTTATTATTTTTGTTCATTTAATTATTTATTTATAAAATATACTGGATATCCATTACTACTGAAGATATGAAACATCTTCCTTCGTGTTAGCAGTAATATTTATCTACATCAGAGCTCCCACGCAGCACCATTCCGCCCCCACGCACCACCATTGTTATTACGTGGACCAATCATAAGCCAGAGCTCCCACGCAGCACCATTCCGCCCCACGCACCACCATTGTTATTACGTGGACCAATCATAAGCCAGAGCCCCCACGCAGCACCATTCCGCCCCCACGCACCACCATTGTTATTACGTGGACCAATCATAAGCCAGAGCCCCCCCCCCCCCCCCCAGCACCATTGTTATTACGCGGACCAATCATAAGCCAAAGGCCTATACTATCGCTTGCCCGGTTGCCTTTCGATATATGATGGATGGATGGATGGACTGCGGAATCCTGGAGAGTGGAAGAGAGAGAAAAATCTGGACGCTCAGCGAGAATGCCAAAGATAAAGACAAATTCACCTCGTGGACAAGAATGCGAGCACTCCTCTTTGTTTCGACCGCGGACGGCTAACATAACCCCATCTCCCCCAGCCCCCCACCGCCTCCACCCTCCAAACGCAATCCAAAACTTCAGAGTTGGTACCATAAATGTAGGCACCCTAAAGGGTCGCGCTAACGAGGTTGTAGAAATGCTTGAACGTAAGGAGGTCGATGTTTGTTGTATTCAAGAGACCAGGTGGAGGGGTGGGTCTGCTAGATTCATTGAGGGTAAAAAACGATGTTATAAGCTTTTCTGGGTGGGAAACGACGATGGGCTGGGTGGAGTAGGAATCATGGTAGCAGAAAAGTGGGCAGATAAGATAATAGACGTAAATAGAGTGAACGACAGAATAATTAAAATAAGACTTGTCCTAAATAGAACTACGGTGACAGTAATATCTGCGTACGCACCCCAATCCGGACTGCCTGGCACTATAAAAGACAGATTCTATGAGACACTGATGCTCACTACCTCCCAAATATCCGACAGTGACTATATAATTATTGCAGGCGACCTAAATGGTCACGTTGGACAACATTGTGACGGCTACGACGAAATCCATGGAGGCTATGGGTTTGGTACTAGAAATGAGGAAGGCTCCAGAATCCTGGAATTCTGTGACGCAAATAACCTAACTATCTGTAACACTAACTTCAAAAAACGTGACAATCACCTATAGATCTGGGGAACACACAAGCCAGGTAGATTATATCCTTACCAGAAGACGTGACAGAGTGTCTGTTGTAAACACTAAATCCCTCCCCCATGAAGAATGCACCTCCCAACATAGACTGATAATTAGCGACCTCATAGTCAGGACGAGACGTACTCGACAGCAGAAGAGGACTATCCTCAGGAGAAAAATATGGAAGCTAAAGGACCCCACAGCCAGAAATAAATTTCAAAGCATATTACTTGATGCTTTCGACAGTAAGGAAGAGCATTTAGAGTCGGACAATATAGAGGGACAGTGGGAATTTCTGAAAGCAAACTTGCTGATGGCGACAGGCGAAGTCTGTGGCTGGAGCAGGCCTGTAGGCAGGAGAAGAGTAACATGGTGGTGGAACAGTAAGGTGGAGGGGTCAATTAAGGCCAAAAAGCAGGCTTGGAAAGTATGGCGGGATGGGGGAAGTAGAGAAGACTATCAAGTGGCCAGGAGGGAAGCTAGGAGACAAGTGTACTTAGCAAGAAGGGAAGCAGAGGAAAGAAAGTTCAAGCATGTTCTACAACGCGAGGACCAAAAACGTGAGGTGTTCAGGATTGCTAGGCAATGCGTCAAGGAAAACCGTGATATTGTCGGGGAGAAGTGTGTACTTAATGATGACGGCGTACTTGCCATCACCGACGCTGATAAGAAGGTAGCTTGGAAGTGTCACTATGAAAGGCTACTAAATGAGGAGAATAAATGGGAGAAAGACAGTCTCCCCCACATCGACCCAATAGAGGGACCAGCAGTGTTAGTCGAGGGGAGTATAATAAGTAAGGCAATCAAGGATATGAAGACGGGTAAGGCGGCTGGGCCTTCGGAAATAGTTGCTGAGATGCTGAAGGCATCTGGCACGGTGGGACACACCATGGTCACCCGCATAGTTAACCAAGTCGTACAGAATGGGGTTGTTCCGAAGGACTGGCATAGCAGCATCATCGTTAACTGTTATAAGGGTAAAGGAGACGCCCTAGATAGGAGTAACTATAGAGGCATTAAATTAATCGACCAGGTCATGAAGGTCACGGAAAAAGTAATAGCGCAACTAATCAGAGAGAGAATTGACCTAGATGAAATGCAGTTCGGGTTTGTGTCAGGCAAAAGTACCACAGACGCTCTTTTCATTGTACGACAACTACAGGAGAAGTACCTAGCTAAAGGTAAACCCCTCTACTTAGCTTTTGTCGACTTGGAGAAAACCTTCGACAGAGTCCCCCGCTCCATTATCTGGTGGGCTCTTAGAAAACTAGGTGTTGACAAATGGCTTGTGAGAGCTATACAAGCCATGTATAAAGAAACAGTCAGCAAGGTTAGAATTAACAACGAATATAGTGAAGAGTTTAGCGTAAAAGTTGGCGTCCATCATGTCTCTGTTCTCAGCCCCCTACTATTTATTATTGCCCTTCAGGCTATAACAGAGGAGTTCAAGACCGGCTGCCCATGGGAACTCCTATACGCAGACGACCTGACACTCATAGCTGAATCAATGGCCGAGCTAGAGAAGAAATTCCAAACATGGAAGCATGGCCTAGAATCAAAAGGACTTAAAATTAACCTGGCTAAGACTAAAGTTTTAGTTTGTAGGAAAGAAAATAAGGCGGCGGTCCCTTCTGGGAAATGGTCATGCTCAGTGTGTAGGAAAGGCGTAGATAGAAACTCCATTTTATGTCCTAAATGCAAAGTATGGGTGCATAAAAGATGTAGTGGGATCACAGGTAAGCTAACTAAGAACATAGATTTTACATGTGGCCGATGCTCTGGTGTAATAAGTAGCAGCAAGTGACCACAAAATACTAGCTCTTTCAATTGCGCAGAGGGTTCTATAGAAATAGTGAACAGCTTCCGTTACCTGGGCGATAAAATCAGCAGTGGGGGAGGGTGCTCTGAAAGTACAGTAGCTAGAGTCAGAACTGGTTGGAAAAAGTTCAGAGAGCTTATACCACTATTACCTGCTAAAGGGTTCTCCCTAAAAATGAAAGGCAGGTTGTACGATGCCTGCATACGAACAGCAATGTTGCATGGCAGTGAGACCTGGGCATTGTGTGCAGAGGATATACGCAGACTAGAGAGGAACGAAGCTTGCATGCTCCGCTGGATGTGTAACAGTAATATACGTGAACGGCAAAGCATAAACGAACTAAGGAAAAAATTAGAAATAAGAGGAATCAGATGTTGTTTACTCGAGAGAAGGCTACGTTGGTATGGACACGTGATGCGCATGAAAGTCGATAGCTGTATAACAAAGTGCAGGGCAATAAAGATAGACGGTAGCCACGGAATAGGCAGACCTAGAAAAACCTGGGACGAGCTGATAAACTCCGACCTCACACACTTACACTTCTCCAAGACAATGTCACTGGACCGAGACCTTTGGCGGTACTCAGTAACAGAGAAGACCCGCCTTACCTAAATACATAGTAAAACCTACTACAGCCAGTAGGCATCTCTAACAAAATACACCCCCGTCCCACACCCCCACCCCATCCACACCACCCCGTTCTATGTAAAGTTATGTTGGTGCCGCGCCATCCAGGCCGAAACATGAGATCGTGTAGGTGTCACGACAAAAAAACACACAGTCCACGCTGTAATGTGGCCGTGTAGGCAACACGGTAAAAACCTCCCAGACCCACACTGTAAATGTGGTTGGTGTTAGGAAGGGCATCCAACTGTAGAAAACCTGCCAGACAGTCCTATGCGAGCAAAACAATCACTCTTGCCTCAAGTGGGACTACCCCCGTCCAAACCCATGCAAGCGTGGAACACGGACGTTAAACGGTGATGATGATGATTACTACTTTCAATGTGATTCATTTCCTTAATGTATGAATTAGTGAGGCTTATTTGAATTCATCATCATCACAATTATCACTACCTTTATAACCATCACACTCACCATCACCACCATTCTTGTCTGCTTTGTGATATTGATAGTGGTGATGATGATGGTACTTCAGAGCACTTCAAACACCATTCTAGATTACTCCAAACATACCAAAGACAAGTGTCTTCTCTAAATTCTGGCCACTAGCCTACAGCTGCATAATTAATGTGAGTTCATTTAGCCATGTCGTTTTTGCCACTCTTACCCAGATTGTCATCATCATCATCATTTTACATTCCCTTTCCTTGCTGGCAAGGGTTGGACGGGTTATCATGTAACAAACGAACCATCTTGCTCATTACATTTCATATTTGGCATAGTTTCTATGGCTGGATGCATTTCCTAACATCAACCACCTTTGGGTAGTTTTTCATGACAACAACATTATTACTTTACAGGCTGGACCAGGTACATTTTATTGTGACACCAGCACTAAGAAAGGTTGTCACATGCTAGGCTAGAATAAAGAATCCTCTCAAACTCTATATTGTCTCTGTTCAATCACTAAACACTGAAACCTCCGGTCTCTTACCACATTTACTTTTAGTGTCACAGTGCTTGTACTAGTTAGTATACAGGTCTTTTGTATTATGGCATATTGCCAGCCAGATTGGTTCACCATTCATAAAACTTACTGCAAGGCAGCACCCCCTCACTGTCTACCTATATATTCCTTCTCAGGTGTTAATCGAAGAAGTTGTTGAGGGGTTGCTCAGATCTCTGTCCTCAAACCTTTCAAATGTAACCACCATATCAGTTACTTCACCAAAACCATCAGACAGGAAAAGAACTTATTTTTTCCTTACCAAAGGAAGGTGATAGTTTGATCTTCACTAAAAAATAATGTGTCCAAAGGTGGAGATAAATTAATTAACCATCACCATTCTTAGTATGAAAATCTTGTAAAATAATAAAGTGTTGATTTTACAGTTTATATTTTGAGGATCTTTTCAGAATACTATTTGTTGGATTTTTAAAAAATCATAGTTAGTTCTATATTTCACTTTTACTGCAAAATACCAATGGCTGAATGATTGAATTACAATCCATCTAACAGGCTTTCAAACAGTTTCTGTCTACACAATTTTACTCAGATATACAGAGTGGTTGAACTCAGAACTTTGTGATTGTAAAGTGAAATTCTTAACCATTTGGCTATGCTGCATCTATATTAGAGATAAATTTCAGAAACCATCTATTTTTCTTCAGTTTGTTTTTACATCATATTTCTTCACAGATTTTTTTTTTCTTTATTCCTTATAATTTCTAATCATCTTTCCTTTTAATGTTCATTTATATTATATTATTACTGTAATTCACAAAATCATTGTGTAAATTACCTTCTCCATCTTCACAACAGCCTTTGATTTTAGGCACTCTCACTTGTAATACCCTTCATAGTCACTTTTACTACTTTTATACAAACTTTATTGTAATATACTGACTGATATTAGAAAATTACATGCATCAAGGTTGATTTTCCATTCTGTGGAAGATTGGTGGCATGTTTCCATATCATTAGCACTGCAAGTATTTCTGTAATCACATGCAGCACTAAACAATTTACATTCCTTTATCAACCTAATTACACAACCAAACTGATAAATGGTTCAAACCCATTCAGTAAAATTAAATTTAGTTCATAGTTAACTATATTGAGTACCTTATTGTGTATTCTGTTGACCTGAAGGACTATACTGGCAGGAGCCAAGCTAGTTGTAGGTTCTGCCAAGCCAGGCAGGCTGAAGTGTAGGAACCAGACAAAATCTTAATCATTTTAAGAGTAAATCTAAATGTCAACCCTGGAGTAAGTAGCAGTGCTCCAGATAGTTTACTATCAACAAACCAATATATTGGCTATATCTGTGCTGATAAATGGTGGAAGAACATACTATAATAATGTACAAAAGCACTGGTCAATCAGTTTCTACAAATGAAACACTATGTTAATTAGAAGGACTTGGATGGCACTAACCATCATTACCATAATGGAGCAAGTGAAAGACGATTCATCTGAGTTTGCTCGATTCGATAGATAGACAGATAGGCAGACACTTTTAACACTTAAAAGTCAGATAGATAGTTTGCTGTTTTTTTTTTTTCTTTTTCCAAGAATAAAATGCTTTGTAGTATTCATTCTAGTTCTCTGTGCTCCGAGTTCAAATTCTGGAGCCCAACTTTGTCTTTCATCTTTTGGGGTTAATAAATGAATTCTTCTGCTTCTTAGAGAGAGACAGGGAGAGAGAGAGACTTTGGTACCAGATGGAACTTTATCTATCAACCTTGAAAGGATGAAAGACAAGGTTCACCTTGGAGGGATTTGAACACAGTCCAGTGAACTAGAACAAAATTTTAATCCAACACCCAACACTCTGCCAATTTGCTGCCTATCTTAATATGCAAATCTTTATACTGTTTATATTAGAGAATTCTGTGATGTTAAAACCATTTACGGATGTTTCAAGCTAAATTTAGAAATTTTGAGAAATACAATTTAGAAAGTCATATATACATATACATGCACATGCAAAGTAAATAGATCTCACATCTGTGTCAATGATGAGTATTCCAGTTGTTTGATTATTCCACTCTAGATAATCCTATGTCAGAATCAGTATATCATTGCATGAAATGAAATGTTACAGCTCACACATATATAGATTTAGCTGGTCTCCTAGGTTTCACAGTTGTTTTAATGATCTTCTTGTTACAGCTTATACTTATGTAAGTTCATCTGGTTTCTTATGTATTTTAACAATAGGAACTCCTGTTCTATCATGTTGTTGTTACAACTCACACTTATATAAGTTTGGGTTTCCTATGAGAGTCATCTCATAATAGGTTCTCAAATGTTTTAATGACAGAGGTTCCGATCCTATCATGTTGTTACTGTTCACACATATGTAGGTTTAGCTGACCTCCTATGAGGTTGCATTACAAAGGAGGTTTTTCGACTTTTTAATGCTAGGGATCTCATCCCTATGATGTTGTTGTTACAGTTTACATCTATGTAGAGTCCTCTTAACATTATCTCTGTTTGATTCTCAAATACTGTAGCCTCTGGTGTCTCACTAAGTCAGTTCTTGTACTTGTGAATGGGTTCTGTGTATTATGGCATACCAAAAACTGTAAATTGTGTAAAATTAAGCTTATAACCTCGATGTTAAAATTTCAGTTGCTTATGTGGTCAGCCAGTTCACTTTGATTTGGAAAATGAGGACATGGCTTCATCCATTTCTTGGTTGCCACTGTTTGCCGATTCCTTAGATAAAGAAGCAATAATATCATTTTGCCCCTGAAATGGTTTCTAATTTAGGCACAAGGCCAGCAACTTGAGGATGGTACTTTATTTTACCAATCCCAGAAGGATAAAAGGTAAAGTTAACCTTGGCGGGATTTGAACTCAGAACATAAAGAGCTGGAACAAATACTGCAAAGCATTTGTCCAACTATAACAGTTCTATCAATCCACCACCTTTCCTCCTGAAATAAAAGAAAAATGACCATGCCTTTTGCAATTGTAACCAAAATAATCCATTAAATAATAATAGCCAATGTGTATTTGTCTGTCATGCACTAGAGATGACTGAGGAAGGAAGGAGTGATGACAAATTACAGAAAGCAGCGTCTAACATTCACACTTATGTGCGTATATGTATAGTGAATTAGCTACACACATTGGCTGTTATGTTTATGTGAGTGTTTGTGTGTGTGTATATATTGGCTACACACATTGGCTGTTATGTTTATGTGAGTGTTTGTGTGTGTGTATATATGTGCGTTTGTGAAAATTATATTTATATATAATATTTGCGTGAGTGTATATGTGTTTGTGTTTATTTATTTAGAAAGATATATAGACCATAGAATTACAAACATACATGCATCTACACATACATATATATATAAATAGACATACCTAGAAAAAACAATTATTACATACACATCTATGTGATGACTGACGAAGGAGGGGGTGGTGAGAAACTATAGAAGTCCAGCATTCTAAGATTCATCACACTTGTATGTTGTAGCGAATTGGCTGCACACATTGGCTGTGTGTTTGCATTACTTGTGTGAGTTAGCTCGAAGGAACCAACCAACAAACATCTATTTTTTTATATGATGTATAGATATTACAATTAGCCATCATTTTTGACAGCACGGGACCAGCTAGTATCTTAATAATTACTTTGGTGAGCACATCTTACAGGGTCTTAGTAACTTAAGGTACAAGTTACATAGTAATATAGTTTCACAGCAATATTAATTACGTTTGATGGTAGTTGTAGTAATTGGTAACTTTTTGCCTTGAGGAACAGGTGTTATAGAAAACAGTATATCTAGATATAGTATGTCTGAGAGAAGAAAGTATATATATGAAAAGCTTGCTTTCCTTTAACATTCCTGTATTTTATAACATTAATCATATAGAAATAGTAGTCACTGTAGTGATTCTTTCACTTTCTACATATTCTGAGAATAAGAAAGGGCATAAACTACCACATGCATCTAAACCATCCTTCTATGCTAAATTGATACCTCCCACATATTACATGAGGGGGCTCAAGGTTTTCTTGGTCACCAATAGGCATTTCAAAATAAAGTCTATGTGCTATTGAAAATTTGGCACTGTGTCATAGCTGTTTGCTTCCAGCAAACATAACAGAATTTATCTGGTAGATTTTTGCATTTCCTATTTGCCATATTCTTAAAGGTTAACTCTATAAAACAATTTGAAAAAAAAAAAAAAAAAAAAAATCTATCATCTTAGATATGTAAAAATATGACTTTAGATATTTAAAAATATGATTTATATATATATATATAAATATGATTTAGATATGTAATTGAAAGAGCTATTCAGTATAGTTTAAGTATCTCTTAAAAAATAAAATCAGAATTATGTGTAATTCTATAACAGTTGGTGATAGAGAAAACGTAATGACATTTTTGGAACCAGTGCCCTAAATTTAGTAACACAGTAAAAAAAATGAATATATAGCATAACAAACATCTATGCTAAATTTCTTACAAAGTGTATGTGTAACTAAATTACTAATTATATTTCCCTTATTTTTTTCTTCTATTCTTGTCTTTCTTTCTCCTACTTTATTTCATCACTGCCTCTTCCTCTCCTTATTAGCTCCATCTTTAGTTGGAATGTAACTCTTTATATCATTGAGAACTGCTGATGTTAAATAACTTCAACCCCTTTTTTTACTGTATTTCTAAATCAATTAAATATACTACACATAGGCATGGCTATGTGGATAATCAATCACATTCCCACAACTGGTGCAGCCAGTCATTGGGGTGCCTCTCTAGATGCTTTTGTACTTAGCTGTTGCCACTGGTCTCTATTCTCATACGTAGAAGGGTTTTGATGTTGTCAGACTAGGATTTTCTTTATCTGCCTCTTCTTCATCCTCCCTCGACTATGCCCTGTAGGATGGTTTTAGAAGGAATTATGACAGGATACATGACTATACCAGGCAAGCTTCCATCTTTTCACCATTGCAAGGGGTGGTTCCTGTCTGCCAGCATATTTGTTATCTAGCTGCCTGACAAAGTTGTTTGTTTTGTACTCTCTGTATAGGATGTGTAGCATCCTTCTGAAGCACTTGTGCTTGAATGACTGGATTCTTTGTTTCATGTTAGCTGTGAGAGTCCAACTCTTACAACCATACAAAAGGATCAAAGTCACCAAGGACTTGTTTAATTTGAGCTTTGTTGGAAAACTGAAGGAATTGCTTTTCCATATGACATTCAACTTTTCTATGGCAGAAATGACTAGGACAGGTCTTGTCAGTATCTCCTTTTGAGATTTGCCATCTTTGGTCAGAGTGAATTCTAGGTGGATTTCCTGAGACCCACCAGACTAATTCAGTGGGAAGCCATAGACAGTGCTGTGTGCCATTTACAATCACCTTCACCCTGTAAAATAGTTGTGTAGGTGACACGACAAAAAGCACCCAGTACTCACTGTAAATGAGGTTAGCATCAGGAAGGGCATCCTGCTGTAGAAACCAAGCCAAAATCACTTCTGCATGAGCAAGTCATGTTCACCTGACCTAGCATTGCCCACAATAGGACAACTCATCTAACCCATGCTAGCATGAAAAAATGGACGTAAAACAGTGATGATGATGACTGTAGCAGCTTCTGTGGATTGGGGAAATTCATATCTTATTTTACTGTCAATTATTTCTAGTTATAGCTTCTAACTGTGCAATGGACTGACATCCTGACTTGTACTCTCAGTTGCTTAACATCAATAGAACTGGGATGAGTTCTGGCCTGATGAGACTCCAGGCAAAGAGTAAGAAGAGTATTTCTACCTTCATTATATATTTCTAGTGAATAAATAAAGGTGTGTCATGACAGGGTGATAGCAAAAAGAAAAGCAAATATAAAAAAAAAAAATAATGTATATTTTAGAATGTATATATTTATCTAAAACTCTTCCATCACACTTTTATACTCTATGCTCCAAACACCAACTTAATAACGAGAAAGTTATATTACTAAATTATAGGCAGTGTCTTTCATTAGAATAATGATAATGAAAGGGTTAAAAAATTACCCTGAACCATTAATTCTTACTTTCTTGTACCACATGTGACAGCGTTAGTAAGATATCCTTAAAAAGTATAAAACAGCACAATGATTGCATCACATGAAAAATTAAAGCATTAACCCTAATACTGCAAATTTTCACAATGATCTGTCCATTTGTAAAGATACTAGAAACATTCGAATTAACAAACCTCTTGTTAGATATTTTTACAGAATGTTAAGATGACTTCTGTTATACATGACCTCTGTTAGTTTTGCAAATTGCATAATCCAACACGGGTCTGGAATCAAGGGTGCCAAAAAATCAGTGGTATATTTGTTATATTGATGGGATTGAAAGTGTGTGCATCCTGTAAGTTTGATTGGCTAATTTCTCCTTCATATTTTTTTCTGTCTTTCCTGCTTGCTTATCTTCATAGATTAACACTAGATAGTGTTAATCCATGAAGAACAAGGAGGAAAGCTGTGAAAATAGCAGAGTATAAGCAGCATGAATGATGTGTTTTGTATAAGTTATTATTTAGCTTTAAGTCAACTCTGAATAAGTAGATCTTCAATGAAAGTCATTCTAGCCATGGCCATCCCATTCTTAAGGTTGTCTTGAACTGCTTTGTTAAATGCATTTTCCTTTTATTTAACCTTTTTGTTACCATATTTCTAATGAAGTACACTGACTATGAATTTTAAATCATTTTGAAAATAATCAAGCATCTGAAAGGATTCAGTAATATAACTTTTTCTTTGTTAAGCTGGTGTTTGGTACGTAACTTAGAAATGGTTAAACGGAAAAAATGAAACGTAATTTCATTTCTCACTCTTAGTACGGCTGTTACTTAAATATTAGTATGTATACGTACATACATATATGTATACAGACGTACAGTAGTATGTATATATATATATATACATACATCCACACATATATATATGTATGTATGGATTCACCGAACATTTATTATAATGCTCGGTGTGTTTGTAAACAAACATCCCGAATTAAGCCGTACAGTGTCTCGCAACCATCGTTGCTCATTTGTTCAACTCTGACAAAGGAACGCTGTACTAGTTTCAAGCTTATTAGCTATCGTCAGCAACGTATACCTTCCTGCCAGATGATTGAACGTCTGAAAGTATATACTTTCCTTATGCATATTAACAGCTGAGCAGCCTAATTTGCATATCGAGTGAGTTAATCGGCTGGGGTACCGAAAACGATAAACGGAAAAAATGAAACAAAATTTCATTTCTCACTCTTAGTACGGTTGTTACTTAAATATAAGTATGTATACGTACATACATATATGTATACAGACGTACAGTAGTATGTATATATATATACATACATGCACACATATATATATGTACGTATGGATTCACCAAACATTTATTATAATGCTCGGTGTGTTTGTAAACAAACATCCCGAATTAAGCCGTACAGTGTCTAGCAACCATCGTTGCTCATTTGTTCAACCCTGACAAAGGAACGCTGTACTAGTTTCAAGCTTATTAGCTATCGTCAGCAACGTATACCTTATACTTAAAAATGGTTGTTACATAGAATTATGAGGGAAGGTTTTTACATAAATATAAACAATTTAAAAAAAAAAAACACTTTAGTATCATAAAACCTGGTTTAGGCTATCAAAAGGGTTATGACAGTAGGTTATGATTTGAGGGGCATTTCACTGCTATTTTTGGCAAGTGGAGTAACCATGTAAAGGCTTCCTTGTTGAGTTGTGTGCACGTGAGTTTGGCATGTGTTGTGTAGAACACGAGGTTGCAGATGCTTTTTTTTTTTTTTGTGGATTTTCATAATTCTGATACTAGGATATAGATATACTCTGAGCAGGGGGTAGAGATTTAATGTAATTGATGTAGTTAAGTGCATGGAAGATGGGGAAATTATAATGTTTCATCTATTAATAGGCAACATGAATGTGAGGTTCAGGAATAATGGCAATAAACTGCTGCAATGTATTCAATATTTTATTGTCTGTTTGGCAGAAATGCTGTATAAAGTGTGCATGATATGAATATATATATATATATGTATATATATATATATGATAGAGAGGAGGAGAGAGAGAATGTTAATTATTGGGTAATAATTTCAACATAAACTGGCTTCATATAACTTACACTTAAATAGTGGCCACACACAAACAAGATCAATAGATACGAAGACAAAATATTTGTGTGATCCCCTATGACAATTACATTAGTGGTAGAATTGTGCTTAGGAATTTTTACTGGATTACAAGGAAAAATCAGTTCAGAATGTTGGCATTATTTCTACTTTTGACACAAGGCCAGCAATTACCTCAGTGCATTACTGGTACTTTATTTTATCGACCCCGCAAGGATGAAAGGTAAAGTTAACCTCGGCGGGATTTGAACTCAGAATGGCAAGGGCCGTAACTCTATGCGTCAAAGCATGGTGCCCGACCCTCTACCATTACTTCCAATCCACCGCATTATTAGTAATAATGATCACAAATGACTGACAGCATCAAATAATTTTCAATTAATTTTGAAAATAATGAAGAATTTAGAGGTATTTAGTAATATAATAAACTTTCTCTAACAGGTTTTTACATAAAGTTATGATGGAAGGGTTTTATATATCTATAAACATTTTAAAACAGCTTTGAATTCTAGAATGAAGGGCAGTTTCAGGCAGTTTGGAATCAAAAGGGTTAAGTCTCTCTTCTTAGTGACAGCCATATGTTTTTCATAGAGAGAGATCTACCAGTTACTTTATCCCTGTCACACATTAGTGGCCTCTTTTCTCCCTTGGATTGGAAGTTTTATGTCATCAAATCCAAGAGATAGCTGGATGCTTGCAGCCTATATTGACAGGGATCTTCAACCAATATTCCATTAATTCTATTGTTCTCCAATATTTGGTTATACCTCCCACATTCTTCCTTCCATACTTTCTCCTTCTTTTTAGAGGGTCGTATCAGAAGCAGCCAGCTTCAAATGGTCCACCTGGATCATTGAAACCAACTGAACATGATTGTTATCCAACCATTGCCCTGGAAATCTGACCTGTGATTCTTTCCTTAGATATGCTTATTTTCAAATTTAATTGAAGTACATAGGCAGTGTATTCCATTAGAAATACGGTGAAAATGGGGTTAATGGTCTACTTACTGATACTTCTAATCATACATTTCTATTCAGATGATACCACCCTTCACCCTCCTTAAACATCCAATCTAAACATCTCTTATCAAACTTGCACTGTTTCTATGAATAGTAACCTTGAAAAGATTCTTCAATGGAAGCACAATAACTTCTGCAACAACACTCAGACACAACTGCTATATACATTTGAAGAAACAATCTTGCACTACATTCTTTCTATACAGAAACAACATTGTTTTACTGCTCATGCATCTGGAAAGCTTCTATTGTTGCAAGACACACAAACAACCTAGACCAAGGGTTCCCCACATTTGTCATCCTGCTTACACTCATAAAAACCTTTTGAAAGTAAATTCACCCCCAACTATGTTTTGTTCAGTAATTTGAATTTTTATGCAACAAACAACAAAGTAGAAAATTTTTAAATACTATTTTTAGACATCATTATTTTAGGCTTATAAGGTGGATTGCCAGTATCGGTAGAGGGTCGGACGTCATGCTTTGACGCATAGAGTTACAGCCCTTTCCATTCTGAGTTCAAATCTCGCCGAGGTCAACTTTGCCTTTCATCCTTACGGGGTCGATAAAATAAAGTACCAGTAATGTACTGGGTAATTGCTGGCCTTGTGCCAAAAGTAGAAATAATTATTTTAGGCTTATAAGAGAATAGTTTGGCAGAATAATTAGAGTGTTGAGCAAAAGACTTTGCAGCATTTAGTTATGGCTCTTTAGATTCTGTGTTCAAATGACATCGAGGTCAACTTTGCTTCTCATCCTTTCACGGTCAATAAAATAAGGTACTAGTCAAGTAGTGGAGTCAATATAATTAACTTTCCCCTTAAATTGCTAGTTTTCTTCTGTTAAAATGAAAAACTATTATTTTAGGTTATTTTAGTGGTACAAAACAATGTTGCATCACTCACTTATGAATAACTAATGATAAACATACCTGTACTGGAACCACAGTCAATATAAAACAATTAATGAGACTCACACACATCATTAAGTCCAAAATAGTAGAAAGAAAACTAATTAGTATTTTAATAAGCAAAATATGCCTACTTAAAATTTCTTCTCAACTTTAGAGTGTTTTAATTATAATTAGAAAAATATACACTTCCAGAATCAGCAAGTTTATCCTCTGGGGTTAAATTTACTTTGTTTTGATACCTTGGGTAAGACCAAAACAAAACAAAGACCATTTAGCTCTTGTCTCTACTTCTACTACTATTAGAGTGGCTTTTACTCCTCTAAACTATCAAGTTGCAAACCCACTCCACCCAAGCCTGCATGTTACACCCTTTTTGTCTAATGTCATCTCTACTGAGCTTTAGCCTAGATTCCACACTAAACATATTGCCTTAAAAAGGATCCCATGATGAATATGGAGTCTATCATGGGGCCTGTAAAGCTAACTTCTGCTTTAACCCTTTAGCATTCAAACCTGCCATATCCAACCAGAATTCTCTCACCTTTTTCTGTTCAAACTGGTCATAACTGGCCACTCATACTGATGTTATGGTATTCTTCTCAAAATAAATAATATCAAAATCTCATAGATTCGATATTATGTGAGATAATTATGTAAGATAAAACCTTTACTGGGAAAATATGATAGTAGATATAGAATAATGTAAATGCTAAAGAGTTAACAGGTAAAACACCTTAAAACACTTGTCATTGTGTTGACTGTTGCTGAAGTTGACTCAAAAAAACAGAAGCCGGAACATGTTTTCCTTGCATTCATTGGCCTATAACTGTTCAAACTAAATATTAACTGCAGTAATACCACTAGTCTGAGTAGGTCTCTTCTTCTTTAACTAACTAATGTACCAAGTTTGCAGAAAGTTTGTAGGTGGGAATTCAGATTTGCTTAATTGGTCCAAACGCAGGAATTGCAATGTAATGTCTAGAGTGGCAAAGCACCTGATGAACTATAGTAGCTATTAGTCTGAGCTTGCATAAACTGAAGGTCAAAGATAACACAAGTTCTACGCTGTAAGTACTGGAGGTGTGGTTAGTGATAACATAGCTAGAGGATGTGCAACAAACGATAACATAGTAGCTAGAGGAAGTGTTGCTAGAGGAAGTGGGGCTAGTGTTAACACAGTAGTAAGAATAACATAGTTGTAAGGAGATGGAATTTGAATGTATGGTGCATGTTGGTGTGTAAAATACTGAATTGGTGAATGCCAAAAGATTGAGCTTCCCAGATGAAAAGAGACATGATGGGGGAAATAAAAAGAAAGGTGTTGATCATCAGATCTGACCAAAGAACCAATGTTTCCATTAATATTTTCATTGCTGATACTACTACTGGTCACGACTCCTAGCAGACAGAGCAATGTGAATTAAAGTATTTTGCCCAAGAACACAATGTGCCATCTAGTCCAGGTATCGAACCTGCAACCAATTGAACTTAAGTCTAACATCCTAACCATTAGGCCATATGTCTTCACCTAGTGGTCAGGGTGTTGAACTCATGGTCATAAGGTCATAAGGTTACATTGCTAGACTACCTGGGCTGTTGTGTTCTTGAACAAAATACTTTTATTTCATGTTGCTCCTGATAGAAAGAGCTGCAACTAGTAAGAGAGGCAGTAGTATCCGCAATGGAAAGTCCAATGAAAACATTATTTCCTTGTTGATCAGCTTCTTTCCTTTTTTCCATTATTGGAAGATAAGGGGATGAAATGGAAATGACAGTGACAATGAGATATTTCTATTTCTTTCAGTATTTTTTCTTTTACTTTGTGTCTAGACATTTTTTTAACCATTATAACTGAAATCACTACAATTTTGAGAACTATGTCACTTGATATGTAGGAAGGGAGGAGTAAAGAATTCATTTCTTTCTATTTAGTTCACAATAGGTGTATGGGATCTCTGGCAGATTGGCAAAGAACCAGAATCTCATATGTACTATCATTATCATCACCATCATCATTTAATGTCAGTTTTCCTTGCTAGCTAGGGTTGAACAAAGTCGGTACTTAATCAGAGATACTGACCTCTTGGACACAGTTTACCGTGACACCTGCACTAGGGTGGTCATCTTGTCTTTGACACAATTGAAGAGTCCTCTGTACCATTTGTTTGGCAAGTTGTCTACAACTGGATGCCATTCTTATCACCAATCACTTTACAGAGTGTACTTACTGCATTTTATCATATCACCAACACTAGAGAGTTTTATCATGCCCTCTCAACATTTCAAACCATGTTAGTAAAGCATACTTGAAAAGTACAAGATAGCACTATGGCTACATTACATTAAAAATTGAAGTTTTTACTTTAATGTTGCAAATGTTCACAATGATCTGTCCACTAGCAGAGATACTACAAATATTAGAATTAACAAACCCATTAGATATTTTCTGCTAAATCATTATAGGATGCTAAGAGTTAAACAGGGGGACATGGTAAGATGAACATGATCTCTTATCTTAAACAATATAGACTAGATGAGTATTAGGGACATTAGGTGATATATGTAGGAGGAAGAGAATCAACTGTATTGGTATGGAAACCCAATGTGATTGATTCCAGATTAAGATGGATTGCTCTATTTTTGAGTTCTATACTCCACTCCTTTCATTTGTTTACACATTTATCTAAGTTTTGTATTCATAACAACACAATGTATTTACAATTGATATTTTCATTCTTATGCTAATTCCACTCTCACCTGTCAACTCACACCGCCACCACAACTACAATAACCCCCCCCCCCCCCCCCCATCGTTATCATCACTGCATTGCCCCGTACCAAACCATGTCATTTTTGGTTATATCAGTTTTAGAGAAACTTGAAATAAACCAAATTATAAGGTAGGATAAAATAATGTGGTTTTAATCAACATACCTCTTTAACCCTTTCATGACCAAATCTCTAATGAAATACACTTTGTTTCAATTAATTAATGAAGAATTTTGAGATATTTACTCAACTTATTAAATATTTCATTACTTAGATAGTAACTTTACATATGGTTTCTATCTAAAGGTATGTTGGAAGATTTTAATTTAAATAGGAATTATTTAAAACGGATAACTTTGTTTCATAGAACCAGAGCCAGTTAAATTACTAAGTGAGAAAAAAAAAAGAAAAGAAAGGAAAAAACGAAATAAACAAGAGAAGCTGCCAAAATTTAAGTAAACATTATTTCCTGTTAAACTATCATTTTAGCTATTGGAATTTTGTGTCAAATATTTGCTCTCCATCTCATACAGTATATTTTAACAAAAATTACAAATATAAACTTTTTCATTTGAATGAACGGATTGGAGTCCTTCAGGGTAACATTTTTGCAATTCTGCTTGCTGTGTCTAGTGATAACATCCACCTGCAGTTTTGTACTTCAGTAAGACAGACAGGCCAAATGAAAGAACATGACAACCTTTCATTGGTTGATTTATTCTGTTACCATAAGTCACTATATATATATATATATATATGTATATATATATATATATATATAATCATCATCATCATTTAACGTCTATCTTCCACGTGCTAGCATGGGTTAGACAGGAGTTGTCCCAATTTGATGCAAGATTGGTCGGGTGACCGTGTCTCGCTTGTATAGGACTATCTGGCAGGTTTTCTATGGCTGGATGCCTTTCCTATCACCAACCACATTTACAGTGTGGACTGGGAACATTTTACAGTGTTACCTACACGGCCATATTACAGCGTGGACTTACACACTTACACCTCACCAAGACAATGTCACTGGACCGAGACCTTTGGCGGTACTCAGTAATAGAGAAGACCCGCCTTGCCAGTAGGCATCTCTAACAAAATACACCACGTCCCACCACCACAACCCCCACCCCATCCACACCACCCCGTTCTATGTAAAGTTATGTTGGTGCCGCGCCATCCAGGCCGAAACAAATGAGATCGTGTAGGTGTCACGACAAAAAAAACACAGTCCACGCTGTAATGTGGCCGTGTAGGCAACACGGTAAAAACCTCCCAGACTCACACTGTAAATGTGGTTGGTGTTAGGAAGGGCATCCAACTGTAGAAAACCTGCCAGACAGTCCTATGCGAGCAAGAAAATCACTCTTGCCTCAAGTGGGACTACCCCCGTCCAAACCCATGCAAACGTGGAACACGGACGTTAAACGTTGATGATGATGATGATGATGATGACTGTGTTTTTTTTGTCGTGACACCTACACAATCTCGATCTCATCTCATTAATTTGGACTGGATGTTGTGGTACCAACTCTACAGAGAAGGGGTGGTGTTGGTGGGAGTGGGAGGATGGAATAGGGGTAGTGGGTTGGGGTGTATATTTGGTTAAGAGGTGCCTACTGACTGTAGGTTTCGCTTTGTACATAGGCAAGACGGGTCTTCTGTATTACTGCGTGGCGCCAAAGATCTCAGTCCATTGACATTGTCTTAGAGAGGTGTAAGTGTGTGAGGTCGGAATTTATCAAATCGTCCCAAGTTTTTCTGGGTCTACCTACTCCGTAACTTCCATCAATTTTGATCATCCTGCATTTTTTTATACAACTGTCGTCTTTCATGCGTATCACGTGACCATACCAACGTAGTCTTCTCTCAAGTAAACAGCATCTGATCCCTCTTATTCCTAATTTCTCATGTATGTTTGTGTGTGTGTGTGTGTGTGTGTGTGTATATATATATATATATATATATATATATATATATATCATCATCAACATCACCGTTTTATGTCGTTCTTCCATGGGTTAGACGGGGAACTGATTCTGGCTTGATTTCTGCAGCTGGATGCCCATCCTAACACCAACCTCATTTACAGTGAATGCTGGGTGCTTTTTTTCCGTGGCGCCTACACGTCCACTTTACAGTGTGCGATGGGAGCTTTTTTTTTGCCGTGGCACCTCCACGACCACTTTGCAGTCCTATCATCTCATTTCTACAGCTGAGTAAACTGGAGCAATGGGAAATAAAGTGTCTTGCTCAAGGAAACAACACACCACCCAGTCCGTATATATATATAATGTTAAGTAATTCCGTAGAAAAGGTAAAGGAAAGAAGAGTGCTCTATGTATAGTACAGAGCTATTTAATTACATAATAAACAGCACAATATAATTATTCAACTACCAAAGGTTTCAAGAAACTAGACATTCCTTACAGAAATGTCTAGCCCGTTCATCAGATGAAATATTTATATATATATATATATATATAGGTGATCAGGTGTAGGTAGGAACTCCATTCTCTGCCCCAAATGCAAACAATGGGTACACAAGAGATGTAGCGGGATCTCAGGAAGCTTAATTAAGAATGTAGGCTTCACATGCAGCAGCTGTGCTGAGACAGCAAGCAGCAAACAGCCACAAGAAACAAGTACCACCAATCTCTGGGAGGGCTCTGTAGAAACAGTAGACAGCTTCTGCTACCTAGGTGACCGAATTAGCAGTGGAGGTGGGTGTTCAGAAAGTACAATAACTAGGGTAAGAACGGGATGGAAGAAGTTTAGGGAACTACTACCACTGCTAGCTGCAAAAGGCTTCTCCCTCAGAATGAAAGGTAGACTGTATGATGCGTGTATCCGAACAGCAATCTTCCATGGTAGTTAGACCTGGGCGCTGAAAGTGGAAGACTTACGTAGATTAGAGAGAAACGAAGCCTGCATGCTCCGATGGATGTGTAACAGTAATATACGTGAACGACGAAACATAAATGAATTGAGAGAGAGACTGAGCATAAGAGGAATCAAATGCTGTGTGCAGGAGAGGCGGTTGCGCTGATATGGACATGTGATGTGTATGAAGGATGACAGCTGCATAAAAAGGTGCAGAGCACTTGAAGTTGATGGAAACCGCGAAGTGGGGAGACCCAAGATGACCTGGGATGAGGTGATAAAAGCCGACCTTACCCAATTACACCTCTCAAAGGCAATGACACACGACCGTGACTTCTGGCGTCACGCAGTAATACAGAGTACCCGACATGGGTACAAGCTGAAGCATATAGACAATATGCCCCCCCCCCCCCCACCCACCGCAAGGTGGTCGTGGAGGAGCCACGGCAAAAAAGCACCCAGCCCACACTGTAAAGTGGACGTGTAGGCGCCACGAAAAAGCACCCAGCACTCACTGTAAATGAGGTTGGTGTTAGGAAGGGCATCCAGCTGTAGAAATCAAGCCAAATCAGTTCCTGTATGAGCAAGGCATGGTCAGCCGACCAGACACTGCCCACAACAGGACAACCCGTCTAACCCATGCTAGCGTGGAAGAACGGACGTAAAACGGTGATGATGATGATGATATATATAGTGGTAGAACACGAAGGTAATATCCGTAGTGGTAGAGCACTCAGTCCATGGGGCGAGTTAGGTAGAAGTAGTTACACAACAGTAGGTATTGTCATGAGAAGCACTCATGTCTTCACTCATGTCCAGACTGAATCTTCCTGTGTGATGCTAACCTGTTTCGTGTCAAGCCAAAGAACATTGCAAAACTCACTCATTCTCACCAGTCATTAAAATATGACCATACTCTGCTGCACCACATGGACCAAGAGAGAGAGACCCAGCCCACACTTCCGATGTTACTTCACTGGCCCCTCACTTCTGGCAAGACTTCCCTTGCACTTCTGACTCTCTTGCCCCACTAGTATAACAGCACCATAATATGCTCCTATATGCAGCATGTCTGGGTTGCATTGTGTCCATTAATTTCCAGCTTATAGTGGTTTTCCTGTAACACTTTAAAACATAGCCAATGATTTAAAATTTTATGTGTTTTGCTATTTATTCATTACATTTTTTATGTATGTTCTGGTTATCAGTTCAACTTTGGTAATACTGTTGGAAATTTCCTAATAGTTTATTCCATACTTTGCTCATATTCCTTCACCACCACTACTGCATCTCAAGTTTTCTCATACATTATTGTTAGCTAATAGCTACTCTGCTATCGGAGACAGCTTTCATCATACTTTGTTACTTTCCAAATGAAGTTTTTTTCTTGTGTTGACTATTAATATAGAGATTTTATAGAGTGAGTGTAATTTATAGGTAACGAAATTTCCTTTGTGACTATTATATCATTAACATAAATTAGCTGATTAATCTTGGTGCTGGTGGTGGTAATGATGTTGATGTTGACATTTATATCCTGAATGTTTTTCATAGCCATGTCACAATATACTCATGATGGCAAAATTTTGTTATTGAATTAAATTTTAGAAAGGTCTTTTGCCGCACCAATAACAAGCTATTTTATGGTTTTATTACTTTTTCTTCATTTGAGTCCATTTTATGTTTTAGTCAATATTTATGTCTCCGTGTTTCTCTTTTTTGTTTTGTTTATATTGGCAATAGGAATGCATTTTGTGAAATTTTTATCTCTTAATTTTCTATAACTTGTGTAGTTTTATGTTGGTGTCAAAAGGTTTTCATAGAAATGGACAGCTCTTCAATGTCTAGAATGTCTCTATGTAGGTGTGGCACCATTTCAAATATAAGAGCAATTTGTTGTGTTTTTGTTATTCTTGTTTTGTGTAACATGAAGATAACTGGTTCTTCTTTACTTTCTCTTCTCCATTTCAACACCTGGGTGGGGGATGGGGGTTCTTCTCTTTCTCTCTTCCTTTATACTCTCTCTCTCTTTCTCCACTTCACCACTGCTGGTTTCTCTTCCGCTCAGTCTTTATACTTTCTCCTCCACTCACCAGCCCTCTTTTCCTCTCCCTATTTCTGCCTACATTACATCCTATTGAGTTGTTATCACAATAAGTTCTGAAACATTAGAATGCTTCATTTGTAACTACTTGGCTTATTTCAACTGATGTTGACATTTAACCCTTTTAATATAAACCCCGCCTGAAATCTATCTTGGCTTTTATGATACAAAACTGTCCATTTTAAAACATTCATGTTTATATCAACATTTTCTAGCATAATTTTATTTAAGAAATTTTTGTTAAGTGATGTTCTAAACATCAACATACTAATGAAAAAGTGAGTTATTTTATTAAATTCCTCCAATTTTTGATTATTTTCATCATTAATTAAAATATATAGGCAGTGTATTTCATTAGAAATACAAAAACAAAAGGGATTAAGAAATAGTTCATGTTGATGATGGAGCTCAATATGCCAGTTAATTCATAGAATAGATGTAGTGATTGAGAGATCACTCTGCTACTGTTTGTTCTGGAAGTACTTGTATATTGCATACTTCACCATGAAGTATTTAGCTATGTGGAGCTTAACAATAAAGCCAAAATTGTGCGCATATGGAGACTTTTTAACAGTCTACATGCACATCAGAATACATTTATACATTTTTTTTTCTTCAGACAAATTTTGTTTTGGTTGTGTTTTCAGATTTTAGGGTATCATTGACAATAGATCTCATATGAAGAATATGAAAATATCGTCTGATTCACTAGATTCATTCTCTCTCTCTCGTGAGCAGATGAAGGAGTACTAACCCCAAATAAGTCTAACTCTTACTCTAATTCTAACTTTAACTCTAACACTACTTCTGATGACCTATAACTTCACCCCAACCTCTAACCCTAATCCAGCCAAATCTTATTTTAACCATAATCCTGACCCTAACTCTAACCCTAAACCAAACCAAACCTTAACATGTATATATGCCATGAATTCAGGAAATCAGACTTGACATTTTTATTTTCTTTATTTGAGATTTATTGTCTATGATACCGAGATTTTAAATAATTTTGATGAAATAAATATTGAAAATTCAACTTCAAAACATTACAACATTATTATATATTTTATTTTTTTTATTTTACAGAGCAGAAAAGTCTGAGGTACTTTCTGAGGATTTACTAAGTGTTGAAAAAAGAGTAGAACAAGTTCGATCAGCATGTATGAACACAGCAAAAAAGCTAGACTTAAGCATCCAGGGTTCTGGTACAGACATGGAAAAAAGACTAGTAAGAATTTCTGTTTTATATAATTATTATTTTGAAGGCGTGTGTCCTAGTGATAAGAGTGTTAAACTCAGGATCATAAGGACCTAGGTTTGATTCCTGGACTGGGTGGTGCATTGTATGTTTCCTTAAGCCGCTTCGTTTCATATTGCTTTTCATGATAGGAGTGGGGCTCCTATCAATAAAACAGGGCTCTGGTAAAGACATGGAAAAACGTCTAGTAAGAATTTTGGTTTTACATAATTGTTATTGTGAAAGCATGTAGCCAAGTGTTTAGAGTGTTGGACTCAAGATCATAGATATGTAGGTTTGATTCCTGGACTGAGTAGAGCATTTTGTTCTCTAGTGATATGCTTCATTTTGTGTTACTTTTCATATCAGGACTAAGTCCCCTATCATTAAACAACCAGCATAGGCGTGAGCTGTAAATTTCATAATTATTATTAAATTTACCACTGAGTTTAAATCCTGCTGAAGTCAACTTTGCCTTTCATCCTTCCTAGGTTGAGTCAAATACTGGAACCAATTTAATTGGTTTCCCTCTTCATCAAATTGCCAGCATTGTGCCTAAATTAGAAATCATTAATACATTTTTCAATTCATACCTTAATGTTTATTCTGGTATTCTTTTATTCTTTCACTGGTTCCAATCATAAGACTGGCCATGCTGAAGCACCACCTTCAAAAGATTTAGTTGACCATATCGACTCCCAGTATTTATTTATTCAAGTCTGGTAATTATTCAAGAGGTCAGTAGCTCCAATTAAGTACTAATTTGGTTTTTGTCGAACCTTCCAACCATTGCTTGCAGGAAAAATGGATGTTAAATGATGATGATGATGAATAGAATCTACAAAAAAAAAAAAGTTAAAACTAGTCAGTATACATTTGTGAAATACCTGATGAAACAATTTCATATACGATGAAAAATTAATGTTTTTTAAAACAAAAATGAATTTAGTTTTTTCATCTTTATTTTTCTGTGTTAGCATGAATGAATTGTTCTTCAAATTAGATCTTCCTCCTCCTCATCATCAAGGTCCATTTTCCATGCTGTTGTTGCTCAAGACTAGATGGGTTAAAGACACTAAATCTTGCGCATACATTCCATATTTGGCATGGTTTCTACAGCTGAATGTTCTTCCTACTGCCAACCACTTTACAGAGTCTAATAGAGGCATTTTATTGTAACGTCAGTACTACAATTTTTTATTTTTTTTATTAGGCAATGCCCATGACCACTTTCAGGGGCTCTGAGGCTGGTGGTAGAGAGAAAGGTATCCTCAAACTGGAGACCTGGTTTGAATGTTTGCAACAGAGTGCATACCAATAAAAGCTTTGAAGAGCCGATTGAATGCGTTAAATTGGGTGACAGATTAGGCCTACCACCTAAATTGGCCACAGCAGGATTTGAACTCAGAATGCAAAAAGCTGGAACAAATGCCAAAAGGCATCTCACCTGATACTCTAACAATTTTGTCAGCACTTCAACCTAAGTAATTATTTAGTACTTCATTTTATTGACCTCAAAAGAATTAAAGGCTAAGTTAACCTCAGCAGGATTTGAATTCCATGCAAAGAGCTATAACAAATATAATACAACAGCAAAAAGTGTTTTTAGGCCATTTCTGTAACTAAGGCAGAGGTTAGCCATGAGGGCCTCATGATAGGCTTTATGCTCATCATGGGGTTCTTTTTGTGGTAATGTTTTACAGTGGATGCCCTTCCTAGTGCCAACCCTATAGTCACCTCTTATTCTAAATCAGATACACAGAACAAATATTGCAAGGCATTTTGTCCTACAATCTAATGGCAATCAATTCACCACCAAGATAATTCAACCATGAAATAGGAAAAGTAGATATTCTCCCCCGCCTCCTGATTCTCAAGTCTACAGTTACAGTATTATTTATGAATATACACTTTCTAGTTATAGATAGCTGTCAACATACTTAATTTACTACTAGGTGTACTATCTTGTGTAAGGACATGATGTGAAATCTATATAAGGACAAGTATTTTAAACATTTAACAACTATTTATAGTTCATTCCTGACAACAAATTAAAAACTTTTAATAAAGCAGTCACGTTTCAGCTTATTGTCAGTCAGATGGCTAATAATCAGCCACATGTTTCCTGTTGGTTTTTAAAATGCTTTTGATATGTAGATTTATCTACAAAACTGAGAACTAGTTCAATGTCTGTTAAGTTATTCTAAAATGGTATACCAAGGAAGAGAAAAGTAATTTGAAGCAGTACTTTTCAATGTAAAATGTAAGGAAAAAACCTTTAATTCTTTGATACCAAACTGCCTGAAACTGTTCCCAGTTCTATTATACAAAATTGTTTATTCTAAAGTTTTTATATTTATCTAAAAACATTCCATCTTAATGAGAATCTTAAGAATCTTTAAGTCATGCTCCAAACTCTAGCTAAATAAAGAGAAAGCTATATTATTAAATCCCTAAAAATACTTGATTATTTTTCAAAATGATTTGAAAACCTTAGACAATGCGTTTCATAAGAAATATTATAACAAAAGGGTTAATGAAATATTTTTCATTAATAAGACCATTGAGTGTCACATTTTGCTTAAACTAAGGCAATCTTCTTGCAACTCAATGTCTAACAACTTTTAAACACAACAGAACATTACCGCAGCCATCAGTATTATCATCAAATCCATACTGTATGCTGGTAGAAGTGGAGTGGTTCTATCAGTTAATATCCAATAGTCTTGTTAGTTCCATCTTTCTTAAATTTAATCTCAGCATGCTCTCTGAAGGTTTCAATAACATTATCATCATGTATATGTCTGCTTTTCATGGAGGCATGAGTTGGACAGGTTGTCACGTTTCGGGGCTAGTCTACTCAGGTGACCACATCTAGCTCACATGTTCCATATTTGGTATGATTTTTACAGCTGGATACTGTTCCTAACATAAACTGCCTTACAGGGTGTACTGTAGCAATATTTCATGGTGCCAGCAAATGGAGAGGTCACATGACCATCCAGTCCCTATATTGTTTCTTTTCAATTACCAGACACTGTAGTCTCTAGTTTCTCACCATATTTACTGTTGAAGTAAATAAAGAGTACATTAAAAGGAAGTATAACCTGCCAAAATAAATATACAGCAAAAAAAAAAAAAAAAAAAAAAATGTATAATCAGTAAAATATATGATAGTATACAGCAAATAAAACTCTATTTGTAGCAAAAATAGTAGAAGTTTGCTGTGTGTAAATATAACTTCCTATGTTTCATTGCAAACAATACCACAACTTTATACAAATGTATTATATCACTTACATACATAAATACATGTGTGTGTATCTATTATAAAGTATGGAAGAGATCTGCTGAAAGAAAACCTTCCACAAAAATAGTCTCATCTAATCCATGCCATCTTGGAAGAGTAGACATAAATGATAAAGATAAAGTGCCAACATGGCTGTATTGTTAAAAAGTTTGCTCCAGAACCACATGGTTTTGAGTTCAGTTACAATGTGTTGCACTTTGAACAAATGTCTTCTACAGTAGCTATGGGGCAACCAATGCATTGTGAGAGAATTTGGTAGATGGAAACTGTAAAGAAAAAGGCTGTATGTATATTTTATGGTATTTTAGAAGATAGGAAGTTAGTCTTTTCCACTGGACACAGCATGGACAAGTGGTGATGAGGTTCTGGGTTTAATACTACTCTGTCATCTTGGACAAGTTTCTTGAAGCACAGTCTTTGGCAGGGGGGCAATTAAAACCTGATGAAGGAAATTGGGTAGATGGAAATTGTATGGAAGCTTGTTAGATGAGCTGTAACTGTAATTAAAATGGTTAGCCTTGTCACATGCTGTCATGCTGAATCTCCTTGAGAGTTACATTAAGGGTACACATGTCTGTGGAATACTCAGCCACTACACGCTAATTTAACCCTTTAGCATTTACATTACTCTATATATACTAATATATTTTCACAGTAACAGCTTTACCTCACATAATTATTTCACATGATATCGAATCTATGAGATTTTGGTATTATTTATTTTGAGAACAATACCTTAATGTCAGTATGAGTGGCCGGTTACAGCTGGTTTAAACAGAAAGAGTGAGTAAACTCTGGTCGGATATAGCCGATTTAAATGCTAAAGAGTTATTGAATTGAATGACAAAAACACTGATCATCAAAACCAATAAAGAAGTCCATTTACTATTTTCTTCAACTGTTTAATGACAGTTCTTTATGTGAAGTGTAGCACACAACCTCAAACTAAAATCTCTCCTCATAGCTTCCATATATCCAGCTAGCATAACCTCAATTTTTCTACTATAACAAATCATTTTCATCCTTTCTAAACTCTCACAATCAAAAAGTATAATACCTGAAAATTGAAGTCTCCGTTTCCAATATTATTTTTCTTTAACATGCACTCTGGCATTGCTTTTTTTTCTGTTAGAAACTAAACCAACAGGCTTAGAAATAAACATGTTTTCATACGCTATTCAGAATGATCTAAAAAAAACTGAACTTCATGAAACAGATGTCGCATGATTGAGTTGACTGATGATATACCATAATACAAAAGGCCTGCCCACCTGTACATGCACCGCATCACTTAAACTAAATGTAGTGAGAGACCAGAGGCAATAGTGTTGGCAATTGAATGGAGACAATGTAGGGTTTGGGAGAACCCTTCAGTCTAGATGAACATGTGATAACCTCTGTAGTGTTGGTGCCATGAAAAAGCACAGCCAGTGCATCCTGTAAGGTGGTTGGTATAAGGAAAGGCATCCAACCATGGCAACCATGCCAAATATGGAACATTAAAGCATCGACCTATCTAGTTTCAGATTGTGACAACCCATCCAATCCATGCTGGTGTGGATGAAAAATGGTAATGATAATGAATCAGAAGGGGAGCGGCAGTGTTCATGACTTTTAGAAACCCTCTCAGACTGGTGAAATTGATGTAGTTAATGCTCAGTTTGAAACTGTGCAGGTCACTGTACACAAGAAATATGTGGTTCAAAATGTTTGCAGCAGAGTAAGTTCATTAAAGGCAAAATTTTAGTGTAAACCAGGAAGCAATGTTAAGCCTACCATCCAAACTAAAGGCATTCGATATAGTAGTGTTACTCCTTTTGGTACCATTTTTTTAATGAAATACTCTGCCTATAAATTTCAAATGAATTTCAAAATAATCAAGAATTTGGTGGGGTTTAGTAATATAATGAACTTTCTTAATATTTATCTGATGTTTGTAATGTAACTTAAAAGTATGATGGAGGTTTTTAAAAAAAAATAAATATAAGCATTTTAAAAAGAGTTTTAACCTAGAACCATGGCTGGTTTCAGACAGTATGGTATCAAAAGTGTTAAATCAAGCAGTGTATAAAACTCTACCACCTAATGTTAGGTATGCCACCCAAATATCAGTTTGGGAATTTACCTTGAGTAAAATGTAACCTTTTTAAAATTATTCAGTTGCCGAGATTTCACAATAATATATCCGGTTTCATTTGTCTTACGTTTACCTAAGTAGAAATGAAAACAAGAGCAGATAACTCCAGCTGAAAATATGCAGTAGATCTATAAAATAGTTGTATATTATTAAAAATTTTTCTTGCCAGACTACTATTAGTTATTCAAAGTTAAAGTCTTTCTGAAGCCTAGAGGCTCATCAGGCTGGAATTTTTTCTGGTTACACGAGGTGTTAAGTGACTGAGAGTACAACACTACTCTTTGGATGGGATGTAAGTCCATCACAAGGTTAGTTCGCCAGCTACTGCTGGTACAAGATTTTTTCAGCTGAGTTAACTAGAGCAATGCGAAATGAAGCGCCTAGATAATGCACCTTCACATTATTAGATATACTTTTCTGTAACTCACTGTTGATTCTGACATCTAGACAGTTTATGTTTTTCATTGTACTATATGATGCATTATAAAAAGCAGCAGATTAGCTCAGTTGTTAGCACATCAGATATAATGCTTCACAATATTTGTTCTGTCTCACTGCACTCTGATTTCAAATCCTTCCCAGGTCTGCTTTGTCTATCATTCTTCCTAGGTCGATAAGTAAGTACCAGTCTTGTAGTGGAATCGATTCTCTCTCTCTCTCTCTCTCTCTCTCTCTCTCTCTCTCTCTCTCTCTCTCTCTCTCTCTCTCTCTCTCTCTCTCTCTCTCTCTCTCTCTCTCTCTCTCAACTATGTTCAAGCCTGGGGAAGGATGAGATCCGCTAGATTTTAAATGCCAAAAACACGCCATTCATCACTACGTCGCCCCTAAGACTCAATCAAAAGGGGGCATTATAGATATGGCAGGATTTGGACTCAGAGCAAGAACAAATACCACCAATCTCTGGTAATTGGTCATTTTGTTGTTGTTTAGCTCTAAGTAATCTATATACATAAATGGCAATTTCTGTCTGTGCGTTTGTTTGTTTGTGAACCTAAAACTCAAAAACTACCAAACCGATCTTGATGAAACTTGACACGTGTGTGGGGCTCATGCCCATTTGATTTCTTACGTATATTTCATTTTAATCAAAGGGTTCTCCGGGGGCTCAAACCCACGCTGAAAATGTTTTCCCTTCGATTTATATGAAATTTAAACCATAGATAAATGACAAGATATGATGCCTATTCACAAAATTTCAACAAATTTCAATAATATTAAGACATACTAATGGGGGTTAAACCCCCTAGAGTGAAAGTTTTGGCCAGTAAATGGACCAAGATTTCACGAACTCCGCCCATGGTTTTGGAGATAGACCCCCATAACCATATATATTCTGAAACTGCATTGCCCAGGGTACTTGGATAAGTATATTTCATTTTAATCAAAGAGTTCCCTGGGGGCATAAAGCCCCTGCTGAAAACCCCCGCTGAAATTTTTTTCCCTTCGATTTATATGAAATTTAAACCATAAGTAAATGACAAGATATGATGCCTATTCACGAAATTTCAGCAAATTTCAATAATATTAAGACACCCTAATGAGGGTTAAACCCCCTATTAGGGTTCCCCGGAGGCACAAACCCCTGCTGAAAATGTTTTCCCTTCGATTTATATGAAATTTAAACCATAGGTAAATGACAAGATATGATGCCTATTCACAAAAGTTTTGAATTGATATTTTGAAAAAAATTATTTACAAGAAACAAAATAAGAATAAGATTTAATAATATAATTTTGATTTGATATATTACAAAAAAGAATTTTACATTTTACATTGAGTAATATTGAAATGCAGAGTTTTTCTACATAAATGATATCACTGATTTAAAATCTATCATCATTTTCTTACAAAAAAAAAAATGTGTGAAACGCAGCAAGGCGCGGGTAATTCGGTTAGTCTCTAAATAAGCAAATCTATGATCAAAAGCATTCTAACCATAACCACCCCCATCTTTCTCGGACGTAGATTATCTAACACTATATTATTCAATGTTTTTTGTTTTGTGATATGGTGGGTTGTGTTTTGTGGGATATTTGTGTGCTATTCTAGCTGGTTAAGTGACCATATAGAGGTTCAGTAGTGTTATTTTCATGGCCAGATGTCCTTTCTGGAGCTGATCCTTTTAGTCAAATCTTACAACATGCAAGGTGAATCTATTCTAAACTGGATAACTATCAAAGGAGATAGTTGTGAAATGGTCAGTTAATGCCTGGGGAACTGGGATTAATCTAATCTAGCTACTTGCTCCTAAATCGTCTCTAGCTTTTTAATACCAAGTCCAAAACATTTGGCACTCTTGTCAGGAGTTTCTGTATGCTGATGATGCAGATTTTGTAGCATACGCTGTAGAGGACATGCAGTTGATATTGAACAGCTCCAATGCATACTATGTGTTTGGGTTAAATATTAGCATAAATAAGATAAAGGCCATGTACACTCCACCAGTTAGGAATGTGAATGTGGAGCCAGACATTTTCATGAGAAGAAATAGACTTGAGGTGGTGGATAGCTTTATGTATCTCGAAAGTACACTTAGTAGAGATGGTACTCTCAATGCTGAAATAAATCACTTACATTTTGAGATCATCATTTCAATCTAAAATATCTTTCAAAGATGATAGATCTTAAAAAGTATCTTTTATTTAATTTTTTTATTTAGAAGAGAGTTTGTTTCAGTGATCTACTCAGGGTCAATCATTAGACCAACTAGGCAACCACTTAGGGCATATACATCAGAAGGACGCATTACTGAACCTTAAAGGATCACAGTTTTATACATATTTGTATGATTAAATTAAATATCATAATTTTCTGTGATCAACAAATTGCTAAACATCTTTGCTGTGTAGCAGCATTTTAGGAATATTCCATTCCAAAGTGGCGGAGAGGGTCATATGGCATTATAACAGGATTTAGCATGGAGTGGGGAGACCCAAGAAGACCTGGGATGAGGTGATAAAAGCTGACTGTACCCAATTGCACCTCTCGAAGGCGATGACACATGACCGTGACCTCTGGCATTGCACAGTAATAGAGAAGACCCTACTTCCCATGGGTACAAGCCGAAGCTGAAGCATATAGACAATATCCCCCCACCCCCACCCCACTGCAAAGTGGTCATGGAGGTGCCACAGCAAAAAAGCACCCAGCCCACACTGTAAAGTGGACGTGCAGGCGCCACGGAAAAAAGCACCCAGCACTCACTGTAAATGAGGTTGGCATTAGGAAGGGCATCCAGCTGTAGAAATCATGCCAGAATCAGTTCCTGTATGAGCAAGACAAGGTCAGCCGACTAGACACTGCTCACAACAGGACAAACCGTCTAACCCATGTTAGCGTGGAAGAACGGACGTAAAATGGTGATGATGATGATGTACTGTGTGGTGGAAAATGCAGGCTTCATAATTTTCTTAGTGGGGTCAGAGCAAGAAGTATCAAAAACTAGGTTTGTCAGCTTAGTAAACTGTAAGTTGAAATTATTTTGTTAGGGAGATTGGGACACATAAGTGGGAGAAAGGATGCACAATGTAGAACTAGCACAGAGCACTAAATACCCAGGTGTCTACTGTGGGTGTGAGATTAATAAATAACCTCCATCCTTCTTCCATGTTAAATATTTCAGTCATTTCATTCAAGCTGTAACCTACATATTTGAAGTTTATTATTTCAGTCTAAGATATCTTCCGAAGATGATGAAAGATATTAAAAAGTATATTTTAAAAATTTTATAAGAGAATATATTGCAGTGGTATAGTTTTGTATGATGTTGGAATAATTTTAGTAAAAAATGATAATTAATGTTATCTAACTAAATCAAACTATTTTAGGGAAATTTATAGAAGCTGTATGTGTTTATTTATTTATTTTTTTTAATAGATAAAGTAAAGTGATATCTTACAGATAGACCAGTTGTCAGCCAAATGTAGGTCTGAGATCATAGGTTAGAGATTTTTATATACTTAAGTGCCTTGATAATTAGTAAAATTTTATCTAGATGCTATGATTTTCAGTAGCTGGATGAAAAGTGAGCATCTCATATTTCGTTCAAATGAAACATTTATTTATTTATTTTTTATTTTTTTATTTTGGCATTAAAAATATCGAATTGTTTTAGAAGACATCAAAATCACGATTCTCATCATCATCCTCTTCCTCATCATCATCACTGTTATGATTGTAACAGTTCTGATTCATCACTAATGTTGTCGCTTCACCATCACTTCTGCAAACATGAGTACCAGCATTGTTTTCATCATCATGATACTACTGCTCCCACTACCACTGCACCACTACTCCCACTACCATTATACCTATGCTCCTACTACTTTAATAACCTATACTCTGGCAGTTTTGTTGATTATAGTTTTATTGTTGTTGTTTGGCATTAGGTCAGTCATGATGAAGCTGATCTATGATATGAAGTCACTGACCATCCCATCTTTTCCCAAACACAATGTATCTAGTACTAAATTACTTAATACAACCTTTTAAAAAAAATACTCTGCTCTAGGGTGTGATTTTAGGAAGTTTTAGTCATTTGCAATTCACTGCCAATGTAACAAGTGCTGAGTTGTTAGAATGCTGGATGGAATGTTTTGCAGTATTTACTCCGGCTGTTAGCACCCTCATCCCACCAAGGTCAACTTTGCCTTTCAGCCTTTCAAAGGCAATAAAAAACATGTACCAGTCCAGTACTGGGGTTGAATCTTCCTCTGTATCACTTTCTCATTTCCTGTTTTACTCTCTCCTTCTCTTGAAGAAATTGGCTGTGTTCAATCTTGAAGAGGGATTCAAAGTGCCCAAGACGTACAGCCTCCCTGCAGCTGCCCGGTCGATCCAGGGCTTCACCACTTTGCTCAGAACACAGATGTAGCCATCAGTGTTTAGTCTGACGCCATCAGGGAGGAAGTGGGGTGGCATGATGTCACCTTCACTGCTGAAGACAAAGACCATGATTGTCAATGGAAAAATCATCTGCATGACTCTGGGAATGTCCTTGCATGAGTTGATCTTTTGCTCTTGGCAGAAGTTCTTTTTATCAGAGAAGAACCACAGCACGTCTGGCTCTAGTGGGTGTTTCAACTTGTTCATCAGTTTCTTGATGTGTTTGTCGTTTATCCTGCATCACCTTGGATAGAAATTGTCTCTTCCTTATCTTATATGAAAAGTAGCAAATGTCTTCATGCACCACCAGTCTGATGAGCTTTTCATCCACACCTTTCTCCCTTGCAATGGTACACATCGACTTGCTGGGATCATTGTTAATGATCTCCTGATCTTTAATGATGAACTCCAGCATTCTGACATTGTTAGATCGTCAATCATGGGTTTCCTTTCTGCTGCCACCTCATAGTTGATTCCTGAATCTTCCAGCTCTTTTCTGACTTTTTCCACCATCCTTCTGCTGAAATTGAGGAAGTCTGAAATCTCCTTGATTGTCCTTCTGGCACGGATTCCAAGGAGAACTCCATGCTTCTTCCACAAATTGGGAAGTTCAAAATTGACCAGAGTCAATTATTGTGCAAATGATGAATCCAAAAAATGGTTGTTTTCAAGCAAGAAAAAAGACTGACGATGAAAGAAAAAAATGATTTTAAAAATAAACAGTTGAAAATTTCAAATAAATATTGTCTCACCCTTTATATATATATATATATATTATCATCATCATCATCGTTTTACATCCGTTCTTCCACGCTAGCATGGGTTAGATGGGTTGTCCTGTTGTGGGCAGTATCTGGTCGGCTGACCATGCCTTGCTCATACAGGAACTGATTTGGCTTGATTTCTACAGCTGGATGCCCTTCCTAACACCAACCTCATTTACAGTGAGTGCTGGGTGCTTTTTCATGGCGCCTACACGTCCACTTTACAGTGTGGGCTGGGTGCATTTTTTCCGTGGCACCTCCACGACCACCTTGCAGTGGGAGAGTGTGGGGGCATATTGTCTATATGCTTCAGCTTGTATCCATGGGAGGTCGGGTACTCTGTATTACTGCGTGACGCCAGAGGTCACGGTCGTGTGTCATCACCTTTGAGAGTTGTAATTGGGTAAGGTTGGCTTTTATCCCCTCATCCCAGGTCTTCTTGGGTCTCCCCACTCCTCGGTTTCCATCGACTTCTAGTGCTCTGCACCTTTATATGCAGCTGTCATCCTTCATACGCATCACATGTCCATACCAACGCAACCGCCTCTCCTGCACACAGCATTTGATTCCTCTTATGCTCAGTCTCTCTCTCAATTCATTTATGCTTTGTCGTTCGCGTATATTACTGTTACACATCCATTTGAGCATGCAGGCTTCGTTTCTCTCTAATCTACGTAAGTCTTCCACCTTCAGCGCCCAGGTCTCACTATCATGCAACATTGCTGTTCGGATACACGCATCATACAGTCTGCCTTTCATTCTGAGGGAGAAGCCTTTTGCAGCTAGCAGTGGTAGTAGTTCCCTAAACTTCTTCCATCCCGTTCTTACCCTAGTTATTGTACTTTCTGAACACCCACCTCCGCTGCTAATTCGGTCACCTAGGTAGCAGAAGCTGTCTACTGTCTCTACAGAGCCCTCCCAGAGATTGGTGGTACTTGTTTCCTGTGGCTCTTTGCTGCTTGCTGGCCCAGTACAGCTGCTGCATGTGAAGCCTACATTCTTAATTAAGCTTCCTGAGATCCCGCTACATCTCTTGTGTACCCATTGTTTGCATTTGGGGCAGAGAATGGAGTTCCTACCTACACTTTTCCTACATACTGAGCAAGGCCATTTCCCTGAGGGGATCTGGGTTCTGTTGTCTCGTCTACTTACAAGGACCTTAGTCTTTGTCATGTTGACTTTGAGACCCTTTCTTTCTAGTCTCGGTAGCTATACCCGATGGACCGGTTGCCTTCCCCATCTTGATATCTTTGATTGCCTTACTTACTACGCTGCTGCTGACTTGTCCTGCTGGCCCCTCTATAGGCTCTACTTGGGGTAGGGTCGCTTCTTCCCATGCATTCTCCTCATTTAGTAATCTATCATAATGACTCTTCCATGCATCTTTCTTCTCAGCACTTGTGAGGGCAAGCTCACCTTTATCATTCCGGATACACTTCTCTCCAATGACATCGCAATTCTCTCTGACACACTGCCTCGCAATCTTTAACACCTCCTATTTCTGGTTCTCACGTTGCAAAACATGCTTGAATTTTCTATCCTCTGCTTCCCTCCTAGCTAAGTATACTTGTCGCCTAGCTTCCCTCTTGGTCTCTATGTAATGTACCCTGCTCCCCCCGTTCTTTCATTCTTTCCATGCCTGTCTCTTGGCCTTAACTGCCTCATCGTATAAAGAAACAGTTAGCAAGGTTAGAATTAATGAATATAGTGAAGAATTTAGCGTAAAAGTTGTTCATCAAGGCTCTGTCCTTAGCCCTCTCCTATTTATTATTGCCCTTCAGGCTATAACAGAGGATTTTAAAACCAGCTGCCCATGGGAACTTCTATATGCAGATGATCTAACTCTCACAGCTGAATCTATGGCTGAACTAGAGAAGAAATTCCAAACATGGAAGCATGGCCTAGAATCAAAAGGCCTTAAAGATAACATGTCTAAGACTAAAGTTCTAGTGTGTAGAAAGGAAAATAGGGCACAGGTGCCCTCTGGGAAATGGCCATGCTCAGTGTGTAGGAAAGGAGTAGGTAGAAATTCCATTTTATGTCCCAAATGCAAAGTATGGGTACATAAAAGATGTACTGGGATCACAGGTAAGCTAGCTAAGAACGTAGATTTTATATGTGGCCGATGCTCAGGTGCAATAAGTAACAAGTGCCCACAGGATACTAGCTCCTTCTATTGTCCAGAAATTCTATAGAAATAGTGGACACTTTCCGTTACCTGGGTGACAAAATCAGCAGTGGTGGAGGGTGCTCTGAAAGTACAGTAGCCAGAGTCAGAACGGGGTGGAAAAAGTTCAGAGAGCTTATACCGCTGTTGGCCACAAAAGGTTTCTCTCTAAAAATGAAAGGCAGATTGTATGATGCCTGTATACGAACAGCAATGTTACATGGCAGTGAGACATGGGCATTGTGTGCAGAGGACCTGCGTAGACTGGAAAGGAACGAAGCATGCATGCTCTGTTGGATGTGTAATAGTAATATACGCGAATGGCAAAGCATAAATTAACTAAATGAGAAATTAGGATTAAGAGGGATCAGATGCTGTTTACTCGAGAGAAGACTACGTTGGTATGGTCACGTGATGCGCATGAAAGACGACAGCTGCATAAAAAAGTGCAGGGCGATCAAAATTGATGGAAGTTACGGAGTAGGTAGACCCAGAAAAACCTGGGACGATTTGATAAATTCCGACTTTACACACTTACACCTCTCCAAGACAATGTCACTGGACCGAGATCTTTGGCGCCACACAGTAATACAGAAGACCTGCCTTGCCTAAGTACAAAGCAAAACCTGCAGTCAGTAGGCACCTCTTAACCAAATATACACCCGAACCCACTACCCCTACCCTCTCCTCCCACTCCCATCCCCACCACCCTCTCTCTGTAAAGTTATGTTGGTACCACAATATCCAGCCATAGAAAACCTGCCAGATACAGTCCTATGTTAGCATGGAAGATAAATGTTAAACAATGATTTTGATGATGATGATGATATATGTATATCTGATTATATCTGGAGTTTTATATATACCACCAGATCTAGAATTATATCATTTGACCCTACTAAATATTTGAATAATATAGCGTCTCAATGCAATTTACAATTGGGTTCATCATCATAATCATTGCCATCCTACTCATCATCATCATCATCACCACCACCACTACTACTGTCATAATCATCATCACCACCAACCCAACCACTGTTGTCATCATCATCATCGTCATCATCATTATCACCATCACCTCCACCAGCCAACATCATTTTATATCTGTTTTCCATAGGTTGGAAAGGAAATTTCTACATATATTGGCATGAGTTGGATGGGTTGTTACAAACTGAGCCAGATATTCAGAGTTATTGCCCTCCTAGATGGCTCAAAGCAGCCACATCTCACTTTACATTCCACTATATCCAATATTGAATATATTGATCAAATCCTGACATAGGATTAATCAATATAATGAATAAGTTGTTGTTGTATCCTGAATGGTCTAGAATATCCAAACTACGATGTTAACATTTAAAAAAAATGAATGATGTTTGTGTTAATGGAGGTATAGCTTTCTTATTTATTTGTAAACCACTTTTAATTTCAGAAAAAGCTCCCTGAAACTGGTATTGGCCATACAATGCTAGAATCAGCAACTACGCTGGGCTTGGATTCAGTGTTGGGGTAAATCATGTTTTTTTAACATATTTCTTATCTTTCCTCCTCCTGTCTTTGCCTCTTCCTCCTCCTCCTTGCACTTATACTTGAGAGGGTTATAGTAGCAGAGTCCTCAGACATGTCTTCCAGAGAGTTGTATTGGAATTAACCATCACCAAAATGACCTAGCTGGATCTTCAACCTACGTTGTGGATGTTGTACTACTGGGTTTCCTGCCGCTGGATTTTGCCTGTAAAATCTGTCCAGCAATTCTTTCCTTAGATGTTCTAACTATATGCCTGTTGTATCAGAGCTGAGATCTCTTCATGTGCCCTCTATTGAGTAACATTACTCTAAAAGCTATTAGGAGGAACTTCATTTCTGAGGCTTTTATTCCCAGTTGTATTCTTTTCGTCATTACCCAATTTTCATGACCATAGTTAAGGGTTGGCACGAATATCAAATTGAAGATAGCAAGTTGGGCTTTTCCATCTATCTCCTTTCTTGTTGTATTTAAACCTTTTGTTACCATATTTTTAATGAAATATACAGCTTATTATTTTCAGATATATGTACAAGACTTCCCCCTGTCCCATCCACTCTTGGACTGTGACACAATAAAATACACCTGTACTTTTTGTAAAGTTTTACCATGATAAAATACATCCATTACATTTTGTCAAATAATAGTGCTGGTGACATGATTAAATACACACAGTACACTCTATAAAGTGGTGTCACAATAAAATGCCCCTAGTACACTCTGCAATGTGGTAGTGCTGGTGCTATGATAAAATGCACCCATTACACACTATAAGGTGGTTGGCATTAGGAAGATCATCCAGCAAATCATGCCAAAAATGGGATATATGAGCAACCTATTCAACCCAAGCCAGCATGGAAAGTATACATAAAATGATGATGATGATAACAAGGATATCTTCTAAATACAATTTTGGTTGCCAGTGATTGGAAGCAATGCTGCATACTGTATATGAGAACAAGTACTTCATGAGAACTAAGGCTTCAATGGGCACCTTGTTGAGGTTGGAAGAAGATGGAACACCAGAGGTCATGCCCCTCCCCCCTACTTTTGTATGATGCATGCTCAGATTTAGGAAGATTTGAGGTGATATCTTTCTTCCATACTGTGAGTTAGCATGTCCACCTAGAATGTTTTTGGAAACCCTTCCTATCACCAACCAACCTACAGGGTGGTTATCCATATTAAAAAAACAATAACATCATTAATAAACTTTTAATAAATTTGATTAAAAACACCTTATCTTGTGGAAAAGCTTTTCACAGAACTGGTGTTCCTCAGAAGCTATGTTGGTAAACACTGGTGTAAATATGGACTATATTTCTGTTGTTAGTGAGGATGTAACAGCAAGTAATTAAATTAACTATTTTGATACTAAGCCATTGGAAACTGTTTCTATTGAAATATGATAATGAAAGGCTTAAATATTAAATCTTCAACTTTATTTGGTGTTACTATTGGATATACCTTTTATGAAAATTTCAGTTATGTAAGGCCTACTCAATGTTTATTTGAGTTTATTTAACAATTACAATATTACAATATTTCTAATGAAATGTATTTATATATATTACAATATTTCTAATGAAATATATTCCCTATGATGTTCAATGAATTTGTAAAACAAAAATTTCTGGTATTTAGTAATATAACTCACATTTTCATTATTAACCCCTTTAATTCCAACTCTCCCCAAAATACACCTTTTAAAGGGTTCATATGTAAATTAAAATCTTCCAGCATATAAGAACCGTTTGTTATGTTACAAATATTAATAATGAAATAATTAATAATTGTAGTAAATACCTCCAAATTATTCATTGATTAATTCAAATACCATGCAATTAATTAGAAATATTGTAACAAAAGGGTTCAAATTGGTGTTTGGAACATTACTTAAAAAATGGTTCTGACATAAAATTGTAATGGAAGGTTTAAATTTAAATATGAATGCAAGCATCTTTACATCAGAGAACGAAGTATGGTTTCAACTGGGCTGGTATCAAAATGATTAAATAGGATGTAGAAACATGACACTTTTTGAAGCAAAAAATATTTGTCATAAAAATGTTAATTGATATTTATCCTATATTATGAATTGAAGATTTTTTTTTCTTTGTTTCAGTAATGTATTCCAGCTGTGTGGCGAGTGTCAAAATGGCCAAGCCAAAGAACTAGTAAATTATGAATTGGAGGTAGAAAACACGGTATTAAATCCACTGAATTTAATTCTTGAAGTAAGTATCAGGGGCGTCACAAATAACACCCAACACTCATTCTTTCCTACCATGAAACCCTATTATCTCATCATGTTGCTCACATTGCTTTTCTACATAACCTCCCATATAATATGAACCTCATACACCCTAATCCCACTATTGTGAGCTGTTACAACACCTGGGAATCATCACATAATCATATGCAAGTACTTAACCTCCCACTCAATACCAACAACCAGCATGTAGCTATGACATCTCCTACTATCCTATCACTTTGTCTCCTTCACACTCTTATCCATCCTTTCTCATCTTTCAACCTCTTGACTATTGTTCTGCTCCCCTCCTAATCACACACTTGGTCATGTTTGCTTTCAAAGGACAGAGACTGTGAAAAGTGGATCAGATTTCTTAATCCTGTAGAGGACTAGGCAACCTCACTAATGTTGGTGTCATGAGAAATATATCCAGTACACTCTGTAAACTGGTTGATCAAAAAGAGACAACATAGGATAGAGGACTCTTTGGTCTTGTCAAGGACGTGGTAACTTCCCTATTGCTAGTGCCATGATAAAATGATCCCTGTACACTCTACCTTGTACAAGTAAGACAAGGGTCCTTCAACCAATCTAGGAGGGCAATGACTCCAAATAAGAACTGATTCTGGTTGTAAGAGCCACTCATATAACCTATGCCATAAAAAGTGAATGTATGTGTATGATGGTGATGATTACAGTGATACTGCAATTGTGAAATGTACAACAATTGTTGTTTAGAAGAGACTGTTCAATAGATAAAATGTATGATGACTTAGAATTCCTTCACTTTACCCCAGTAATGACTGGATTGCTTTCTATCATTGATGTGCTGGATCAAAGCTGACTTAGTGATATACAACTACTTATGCTATCTTGATTGTATCTGAAATGCTTCAACATTGACTCTAGTAAATATTCTTCATGGATAGCTATAGAATGTTGATTACCTCTTAACATTAACAGAAAATGTCTAAAAACAGATTTGTTAATTCAAATGCTTATAGTATCTTTACTAGTAGACATTATTGTGAAAATTAATTCAAATCATTATATCTTTACTAGTGAACAAATCATTGCGAAGGTTTGCAGTAATTTTAATGTGATGCAGTCATAGTGCTGTTTTGTACTTTTTAAGAATGTCTTGCTAATGTTGTGCCATGAGGTAGAGGACATTAAGAGTTAATGTTCATATAAGAAGCACCACCTAGCTCTTGGGTGCCTTTAGTGAAGGTCATTCTGTTGCAAACATTCAGGGCAAGCCCTTCATCATTGCACCTCTACTGTTACATCCACAGTGCCCCTATTTTTAGCCATTGTGCCTCTACTAAAACACCCAATGTGCCTCTACTCTCACACCTACTGTGCCTCACTGTTAAATTAATTCTCTCTCTCTACTGTCACACCCACTGTGATACTCACATGTGCCTCAACTGTCACCTCAACTGTGCCTCAGCTGTCACATCAATTGTGCCTCTACTCTCATACCCAGTGCCTGTATTATGAAATTGGTAGGCAGAATCCACAAAGGAGGGTTCTTCAATCAAGTCAACAACCAACAACTTCCCTCATGTTGGTGCCACAATAAAATACACTCTGTAAAGTGGTTGGTGTTAGGAAGGGCATCCACCTATAGAAACCAGCTACATTAAGAATATAACAACATTTCTAGTGCTGGTGCCATGATAAAATGAACCCAGTACATTCTCTAAATTGGTTGGTGATTGGAAGGGCATGCAACAGTAGAAACCATGCCAAAACTGGAACATATGTGAAATGTGGCCCATGGCCTGTCTGAGAGGACGGTAGCTCTGTGATAACCTCTGTGATATTGAATTGGCACTATTGTGGCACTTGGAAAAGACATAGTCCTTACACAATTACATTTCTCTTCCTTTATGAACCTCATGTGAATCTACACAATGTTGTATAATAGGGTCTTTGGTAGAATGATTAGTAAATAATCAATGCATTAAATGTAGGTGTACAGATAATATAAAGTTTTGGCTGAGGCTTCTTTAAATAAATTGTGATTTAATTAATCTTTTTAATACCCACCCACCTGAGACTACTTCTAATTCTATGATACAATTGTATCTAAGAACTTACCTTTATGCTATACACCAAACACTAGTTTAGTAATAGAGAAGTTAGTTATTTTATTAATTTTTCCCAAATTTTTGTTTTTTTTATCAAAATTATTTGATACATATGGACAGTGTATTTCATTAGAAATACACTGTCCACAAACAAAGAATCAATTGTATTTACAAAGCATTGAACAAATTTTTAATGTGTGTTAGGTTAATGTAACCTACTTCAGTGCAGGTTTTTTTTTGTCAATGAAAAATAGTCAAATGGCTTATAAGCCCCTAGAGAGATTTTCCATCTCTTGGGGCTTATATGTCCAAATTTGACTATTTTCCTGAGTAAAAAAAGCTGCTTCACTTTGAAGCTTACATTAAGCTAACATACATTCAAAACTAATGATTATATAATTAATATGTGATTGAATTTATTCATTGTCTTTTGCAGAATGACATACCAACTATTGTAAAATTGAGAAAACATTTAAATAAGCTAACATTAGATATGGATTCTGCACGTAATCGGTAATTATTCTACTACTTTTCTTTGTACTAACTCTGCTGTTAACTACCATTATTATCAAAAAAAGGCGGTGAATTGGCAGTATCGGTAGAGGGTCGGACACCATGCTTTCCAGCATAGTTAGCTCCCTTTACGGTCTGAGTTCAAATCCCGTCGGGGTTAACTTTGCCTTTCATCCTTAAGGGGGTCGATAAAATAAAGTACCAGTAATGTACTGGGTAAGTGCTGACCTTGTGCCAAAAGTAGAAACAATTATTATCATTAATTATAGATATTACATGTTTTTCAAATACATTTCTACAGAGATACTGCTGCTGGTACTTATTTTTCAGCAGAGTGGTGGGAGCAACAGGAAAGGAAGTGCCTTGTTCAAAGAAACAATGTGCTGGAAAGTCTGTGAATTAAATCCACAACTTTACGTCTGTGAAGCCAACAAACTAGGCTGTGCACCTTCATATAATCTACATTCCTGCTCATCTGTCTAGGATTGTACTGCTACTCCACACAAACATCCTATGCCACATTCCCCCCAAAATAAAGGGGTCATCCAACTGATTATCAAACACACTACAACCACAGATCCAATGACTATTTCTTCTACTAGCTTTCGTTGCTCTGTACTACGAAGCTGTGCACCACCTCTCCCCATGACCACATGATCACTCATCTATTTTCTGTTTCCTCCCTACTATATCTTCTTTTCCAGAACTGCAACCTTCTCAAACTACACCCACTGCTATGTTTCTCCTATAGGCATCAACCTTCAGAAATGTATTATCATCATCATCATCATCTTAAGTTTGCTACCCATGCTGGCATGGGTTGGATGGAGGAGAGGCATGTCTTGTTCATATCTTCCATATTTTGACATGGATTTTACAGCTGGATGCCCTTCCTAACACCAACCACTTTACAGAGTGTACTGGTTGCATATTATTATGGCACCAGCACTACCACTTTGCAAAGTGCACCACTGTTTTACAGGTGTATTTTATCGTGGCACTAACATTACCAATTTATAAAGTGGACTGGTTGCATTTTATCATGGCATCAACACTACATGAAATTCTTCTTATACCCAGTGTTTTCTCTTAAGCCATTTGTGTTTTGTCTTTACCTAACTAATGAAAAATGAATGAATATTATTGATTAGTTGATATTTGTATGTATTGCAGGTGGACCACAGCAGTACGTCAATCTCAGATGAACAGCACCAACATGGCAGCAGCTGCTTACAAAGCTGACTTGATTCGGGGAGAGTTAGAAGATGCAGCTAACAAAGTAGACAATGCTAAAGTAAGATCATCATCATCATCATCACTTAATAAAGATTATTTCATAAAATTACAATGGGAGGTTTTTAGATAAATATAAACACTTTAAAACAATATCTTTGTATTATAAAATCAGGTGCAGTGTCAGGCATTTTGGGATATCAAAAGATCTTTAGCAAATCTCTCAGAATTCTTCATAAATTAATTAAAATACTATGTATTTTATTAGAAATATGGTCATAATAGAGATAAAAATGCAAATATTTTTATTGTATAGGTTACTGAGCTGTACCTTTCTCATTTATAGGATATTATTATAAAAGAAACTTTGTTTTAATTTGTACCTTTAATATGGATTTCTTTTAACTAAAGACAAACTATATATATACATAGTTCAAGTAATCAATAAACATATATATATATGTCAGTTCAATGAATTCACTATATTACTAACAGTTATTTTCTCATCTCTGAGGAGAATGAAAGGTAGATATAAGCCTGGAAGGACTCAAACTAAAAGCTAATTTGAAAATGTGAGAGTCCCAGCTACAGAAAATAACAGTTGATCACTCTAGATAATAGTTGAGAAAATTGGGTAAATTCCCCTCTTTTTCCATCTCTAAAGGTAATTTACTTAATTTTCTTAACTATAGTGATTGACTATTATAACAGTTATTTTCTGTGTTTGGAACTCTTACATTTTCAAATTTCAAACATTCCCAGTGCTTTGATAACACATAAGGTTTAAAAGCTACAAGTTAGTGTAGTGCTCTATTTTGAAAACTCACTACCATTTTTACACCTATAATATTAACAGCTACCTTAGCCCTTTCAGGTCTGAATTCTTGAACTATTAGATTTGCTACTTCCTTGAATAAATTGTTTTATTCTTTTACTGGTTTCAACCATTAAGCTTCACCATGCCGGGGCACTACCTTGAACGTATTTAGTCCCAGTACGTATTTTTTCTGGTACTCATTTTATCATTCTTTGTTAATGTTGAACTGTTATGGGACATAAACAAACAGTAAATGTCAACATAAACATAGGCGTTCTCTTTCACACTCATACAACAGACTTCTAGACAGATTCTGCTGACTAAATTTCACTGTGAAGTGAACTCCCTAACCACACAGCTACACCTGTGCCTATTTACAAAATATTTAGAAGACTGATTACTCTTAAAATACCATACAAACCAAGAAAATATACATAAATGCATAATTAAAATTACTTGAATGAACAAAATAAAGCAATTTTAATGGAGAATCTTTAACAAGACACTCCCTTTATCAGTGTGGGGGATAATAATTGCTGGTTATCTTTGTAATAACCACAGGTGAAAGACTATTGCCATATTTATATGAGCTATAAAAGTAGATTTTACATTGATGGGACTTTTAGGAAACATATTTCTCATGAGACATATGTGTCCCATCAGTCATTATGGGTTAACTCAATAGAAATGCTTCTTTAAGTTTAGAAAATAACTCTAGGGGCCCAACTTCCATATCCAACTTCTTCAACTATTTTTCATTATAAAAAAACCTGTGTTGAAGCAGTTTACACCTTTCACATTTCAAAATTTGCTCAAAGTTTTGTAAATATGATTCATTTTTTTGTTTACATCTACTGACTGAAGGGTAAGGCTTAAATCTGACAAGTGAATGGTCAGTCTTGCTTTGGTGTAATGGCAGCACAACTGTCTGGCATATGGCAGGTGTGAGTTTGAATTCCACTGGCAATACTTTCAACTTTTTCCATCTTTAAAGGCTTATATGCCCAATTTGTTTGACTGTTTTTCATAGTCAAAAACCTGTGTTGAAGCAGCTTTCATTTTGCTAACATACTCAAAAAATTTAACTTTATAGAGTTTTGAAAATCACATACTATTCATAACATTTGAACTCTGATAATTATATTGGCTTCATATAAATTCTTTGCTTATAATTATTTATTATTTTCTTTTATAGGATGCTTTAGCGATTGAAATGCTTAACTTTATAGCAAAAGAGAATGACCACTGTGAAAAACTAGTAGCAGTAAGTATTTTTAATACATGATTTAACTGATGATATGATTGACCTTATTGTGTGGCTGAGCTGTATAGTATATTAGTTACTAATAGTAGTTCTTATTTTATTAGTCCCAGAAGGAGAAAGGTTAAGCCAACAATAAAATGTCACATTCTTGATTTATAATATTTTACTGTTTATCATGACACTTTCCAAGGCCTCCAAGACTGGTGGGAGAGAGGGAAGAAGGTATCCTCAAACTAGAGACCCAATCCAAATGCTTAAAACTAAACTGGATTCTGAAGGGCCAGGTGGTGGTATTAAAATTGGTGGCAGATTAAATTTACCACCCAATACAAGGTAACATCTGAGAACTTGTCTTGTTTATGAGCTTTGACAATATTCATAATTACAAATGCATTGCTGCTTCCAAAGACTTATACTCTTAAAGATATGTTACCAAAATGAGGTATTTCTTACAGTATAGAAGATCAGGTATAAGAGATATGAAAGACTCTTTGGTAGTTCTAAAATAAATTATATACAGGGTAGAGAGGGTTCTTTAGTCTTATTGAGGACATGACAATCCCTCCAGCACTATTGCCATGATAAAATTCACCCAGTACGCTCTGTTAAGTAGTAGTGCTGGTGCTGCAATGTATGGCATATACGAGCAAGACATAGTCTTCTGACCTGTCTAGGAGGGCAATAACTCAGAATAAGAATAGACTCAGACCAGAATCACCAGTCCATCTCTTGACAGTATGAAAAGTGTATGATGAGATGAGGACACTGATAGTAAATTTATAGAGATGAGAAATGTTTAATATTTAGCAATAAAAATAAAAATAAATTATCCAAGGACTAAATTTTCCCTGTATACATTTCTACATAGATCAAACTATTTAACCACATACATATGCTGGCTTTCCCTAAATAATCCTGACCACATATGATTCATATAAACTATACTTACTATTTAATGATTTATGTTACTAACCAATAACAAATGAATATTGATTCCATTTATGAATATATTTCTAGTCATGCTATGAAACAATATTGGGTTTATAACCCTTGAAAAGAATATGTTGGTTTTAACAAACACAAGATCACATTTAAAATTTTGTTGTTATTGTTTATTCCCAGTTCAACTCTGATTGAGCAGACTTGTGATCAAAGGCATTACAACTGTGACTATTCTGTCTTTTAATTAATGTATGTAGGACTACACTACCCAATATGTTCTTCAGTTTCAAGGAGATTTGGCTGCTATTTTTCACAAATTGATGGGACATGTAGAAGCTCCCTTGTTCAATGTAGAGTATATAACTCAAAAACTATTTTAGAGTAAGGCTAAATACATATATTTTATATAAAATTAATTATCATAGTTCCAGCATCAAAAGCACTCTGATGTCATGGGCAGTTGCTTAATTTTGAAAAAACTAACTTTAACACAAAAACAACCACGACCTTTGACCTCAAAATACAGATTAAATTTTCAGGCTTATTTTTGGAAAAAAAATAACTGTCTTCTATAGGGGGGAAATATGATAATACATATGTTCTATTGTGTGTTATATAATAATGAAAGCTTTTTTATTGCAGCTCATGACAGCACAAGCAAATTACCATAAAAATGCCCTTGAAACAATCGATAGAGTGATACCTAAAGTGAAACAGATGATAGGTATGTTGTAATTATTGATTTCTAACATTGGCACACAGTTACACATTACTTTTTTATTTACTTTTTTAGTGGAGAGGATAATTGGTTAATTCAACCCTGGACTTTATTTTAGTGAACTTGGAAAGATAAAAGGCAAAATCAATCTTAGAGCAATTGAACTCATAGCACTAAGGAAAACAATGAACCTTTTTGTAACTATATTTCTAATGAAATACACTCTATTTCAATTGATTAATGAAAAATGTTGAGGGATTTACTATATTTATTAATAATTTAGTTACTAGACACATGGCTTAGTGGTTAGAGCATTGGCCTTGCAATCGAAAGGTTGTGAGTTCAATTCTCAGACCGGGTCACGTGTTGTTTCCTTGAGCAAGACACTTTATTTCACATTGCTCCAGTTTACTCAGTTGTAGAAATGAGATGATAGGGACTGGGGTCCCTATCATTTCATTGCAAAGTGGTTGTGGAGGTGCCTCGGCAAAAAAGCACCCAGCACTCACTGTAAATGAGGTTGGTGTTAGGAAGGGCATCCATCTGCAGAAATCAAGCCAGAATCGGTTCCCGTCCCACCCTTGCAAGCAGGGAAAAGCGGACATAAAATGATGATGATGATGATTAGTAACTTTATATATGCCCCTTATATAAAATTGTTGCCAAAACCAGCTGTTTTTTTTCCATCTTCCAACAATTTTATCTAAGTACCATCTTAGTAATTAATAATTTTCATAAATATCTAACTGTCTAATCCATGCTAGCGTGGAAGATGGACGTTAAACGATGATGATGATGATGATCTAAAAATTCTTAAATAGTGTATTTCATTAGGAATACAGTAAGAAGAGGGTTAAACTAAGTTCAGCTCTTTCATGTTATTATTTAGTGGATTAGATTAGGGCGGCGGATTGGCAGTATCGGTAAAGGGTCGGACGCCATGCTTTGAAACATAGAGTTACCTCCCTTTATGATCTGAGTTCAAATCTCGCTGAGGTTAACTTTGCCTTTCATTCTTACGGGGTCGATAAAATAAAGTACCAGTAATGCACTGGGATAATTACTGGCCTTGTGCCAAAATTGAAAACAATTATTTAGTGGATTAGCAGTATCGGTAGAGGGTCGGACGCCATGCTTGCAGCATAGAGTTACGGCCCTTTATGGTCTGAGTTCAAATCACATGCCTTTCATCCTTACGGAGTCGATAAAATAAAGTACCAGTAATGCACTGGGATAATTGCTGGCCTTGTGCCAAATGTAGAAACAATTATTCAGTAGCGGAAAATGCAAAGAAAATATATTATTGAAATAGTTTTATGAAATACCTCTCTAGTGTTAGTGCTATGATAAAATTCCCCCTGTACACTCTGTAAAGTGGTTGCCGATTGATCAGAAACAATATAGAGTAGAGAGGACTTGTCAGTCTTTTGAGGACTTGTCAGACTTTTGAGTACATGACAACCTCTCTAGGGCTGGTACAATGATAAAATGCACCTGGTACACTCTGTAAAGTGGTTGGCATAAGGAAAGGCATCAAAGCATATAAACCATGTCAAATATGGTACATATGAACAAGATGTGGTTCTCCAGCCGGTCTTATCTTGGACTGTGATGACTCGTCCAACTCATGCCAGCATGAAAAGTGGATATAAAATGACGATGATAATAGTTTTTCTCCCTTCTCTAACCATTTTCTTTTTACCTTTTTCAAATTTAATGTGAATTGTTTTGTTTTCTATCCAGACACTAATCCTGTGAAGCCTGTCTACGGTGTTTGTCTTTTGGACCATTTAAAAGTTACTGGACGAACTGTTGCCTTAGTCATTGAAGCCTGTGTCTGCACTTTAGTGGATATGGGTTTGGAGGAGGAGGTAGGGCTTGTTTTGCTTCTTGTTCCAAACAAAATTTACTAAGACTAGAAGAGTGAATAACATTTGGGTGACTTACAAAGCATTGGGGAAATAGACTTTAAAAATACAGTCACCATAATGTAGTTAACTATAATAATAGTTGATACTTATAAGCAATGCTTGAATAAATCAGATAATGAGCCCCTGGAAACAGAGAAAAGTGGACAGTTATTTTATGGACAAGTCCCACCATCAAAATTTTAATAAGTTAGTAAATGAAACAAAAGTTAGTTGAGAGAATGAATTCATATGAAAAAAATACAGTTGGTAGAGCACAAAATTTAATTTCTGGGCTGTGAGTTGGAGTCACTATGTTCGATGAATTTTTTCAATGGTGGTGCCCCAGAGTAGCCTCAGCCCAAAGCTGAAAAAAGTAAAGGAGAAATAAATAGATTTTCATTAATCTTTATTAAAAGACATTTTATCTTGCTGAACCTCAAATGTTTTCATGGAAGCCACTTTGAGAAACTTTGCTCTAGATGACTGCACCAAAATATTGGCTACCTTCATTAAAAGAAGAGTAAAATATTTCAAGTCTCTATCATTACCTACACCAGTGTGACAGAGAAGCCAGGTTATGCCTGTAATAAACCCAATTCTTAGATATGGATGGGTATCAGAAATCAGGAACAGTAACACCATTGATAGGGTGAGCGTTGGGACACCTAACCTGGACAGATTGGCCAAAAAAGCTAACAATCACCATTGTGATGGATAACTGAATTACGCTCCTTATTACAAACAGCCAAAATTAGGTTCTTCTCAAGGGATTAGATAGCTTTGAGATCAAATAGTTACTCCAGGTAGAGTTGTTATTTCTCTACATCGAGAGATGGCTGCTCTGGTACATGAACATGTGGTTAGAATGTCTAAGGAAAGAATTGCAGGACAGATTTCAACTATCAAAGCCAACTGGCATGACACCCTGAGGTAGACCATAGGCAAGATGGTGGGATAACATCCATAACTTTAGTTGGTCTCGCTTGGGGATCCAGCTGGATCATTTGGAGATGGTTGCTTCCAATACGACCCTGTGGAAGGCATATCTGAAGACTCTGTACCCAAGACTTTCTTTGCAATAAGTGGGTGAACAAGATATTTTATATTTTTAAAGAAATTGAACTAGAGTTTAAAAAATTCTTAGTGATTTCTTTTTTATATTAATAATTCATTTTTTAACATGAAGTCACTTGATTATTAAATATGTTTCATTTACATTTTCGTTTGTTTTAGGGTTTATTCAGAATAGCAGGGATGGCTTCAAAAGTGAAGAAATTGAAGGTAAACTGTTAAATATTACTTAATTTATTCAGATTATATTCAATTATTTAAGTAAATTATTGGATAACATATTTGAATTGATAATCAATATAGGTGCAGGTATGCCTGTTCTCTTTATAATTGTGTGGTCCCGGGTTCTATCCCATTGGGTGGCACCTTGGGCAAGTATCTTCTACTATAGACTCAGGCTGATAAATGTTGTGAGTGAATTTGGTTGATGGAAAATATGAGGCAGCCCATCATGTATGTCTCCTTGTGTCTTCATAGTGATATTGCTTGAGCAGCCTGTCATATTTGTTTATGTTGCACAGTTTAGTAATTCGATGAAAGTCATTGGTATTTACCATACTTTTTTTTTAAATGTATTGGTTGGTATCTGAAAAGGTATTTAGCCATAGAATATTGCATGAAGAAAACTTTTGTCCAAAGTAGATGTAAATACAAGGATGATGATGATGATGCTTCATTCTTCAGTATGTAGTACAAGTAAAAGCATAAATCCAAAGTTTGTAAGAAATAAAAAAAAAAAAATAAAAAAAAATTCTGAGACTTATTTTCATGTTTCTAATGTTTTTGTTAAAAAATTTATTTAATGTTTTAAACAAATTAGCCCAATATTCTGGTCCTACTATGTTTGACTATATTCCACCAGTCCAATATCCCACAATTTAACTATATCCCACCGGTCCATATTTAGTATAGTTTCTATACATGTATATCCTTCCTAACACCAACCAGCTTATAGAGTATACTGGGTGCATTTTTCGTGACACCAGCACAACCATTTTACAAAGTGAATTGGATATATTTTATCACAGCACCATCACTAACATTTTACAGAGTATACTGGGTGCATTTTATCATGGCCCCAGCACCAAAGTGGTTGTTACATGCTAGAACAGACTGAAGAGTCCTCTCAAACATTAATTCTGTTTGATTGCCAAACACTGTCACCTCTATACAGGGTACATTTTATCATGCCACCAGCACTAAAGTGGTTGTTACATGCTAGGACAGATTGAAGAGTCCTCTCAAACTCCTACATTCACTGTTTGATTGCCAAAAACTATCACCTCCAGTTTCTCAACATGTTTACTTATAGTATTGCAGTACTTGTCATTTTGTTTGTGTCTCAGTTAAAAAAAATAAAATTGTTTAGGAAATGTATGCACATATTAAATGAAGAAATCTTGTTTTTCTCTTTACAGGCATCTTTTGATGCTGGTATAGTAGACATGGAGGAATATGAACATGATTTACATACTGTAGCTGGTAAGTTTCATTACTCTGTTTCTCCTACATTTCAACCCTTTTCATACCAACCTGCCTAAAAGCAATTCTGGTCTTTTGAAACAAAACTACTCATTTTAAAGGGTTTCTATTTAAATAACCTTTCAGCATAATTTTGTATAATGACCTTTTGTTATATGACAAATATCATTTTAATAATTAAATGACTATTAATTTTAGTAAGTCACTCCAAATTTTTCATCAACCCTATTGATACCAATCCAGCCCAAACCAGCTCTGTGTCTATGAAACAAAATCACACAATTTAATGGGTCCCTATTGTTATTTTTACAATCTTCTAACATAATTTTATAAAAGAACTACATGTCAAGTTACTTAGTAATTAAATAATTAATAATTTTAGTAAATTCCTCAAAATTCTTCATTAATTCATTCAAATAGAATGTATTTCATTATATGGAATGCACCACCATCAGTTTTGGTGATGAATGTTCCAGCTGTTTGATCAACACTACAACTTGTTTGTGAAATTATTATGTAAGAGACTGAACATTCTACTAACACGTGTATCCATAATGTAGTTCACAGGGAGATTCAGCATAACAGTGTGTGACAAGGCTGATCCTTTGAATTACAAGTACAGTCTATTTGACAGGCTTCCAAACAGTTTCAGTCTACCCAATTTCACTCACAAGACTTGAGTCAACCCAAATGCCATGGTAAATGACACATGCTCAAGATGTCATGTAGTAGCATTGAACCTGCAAATTAATGATTGGAAAGTGAACTTCTTAACCATTCAGCCATACGGCATCCACATTCCCTTAGAAATATGGTGTTGGAAGGGTTAAATGTTACATTCTATTCTGTTTAACTTCTTATATAGATTTTGCCTATATATCTTCTATTTTACCTTATTTTAGGAGCCTTGAAACAATATTTAAGAGAACTTCCTGAACCTCTTTTGACGTTCGACTTGTATGCAGAATTCCTGCATTCAGTTCATTTGTAAGTTTTTATGATTATATCTTGTCATTTACAATTGGAAGTATGGAAGTGAAATTAGCAGGGTGTGAGATGTCTGTGGGCACAGTGACAAATTTGAAGTCCTCAGTTCACTTCTCATTATCATTGTTCTTCAGGCCACAATAGAGGAGTTTGGAACTGGCGTTCAACGGGAGCTCCTGTGTGCTGATTATAGCTGAAACCATGAAAAGGTTGGAGACAAAATTCCAAACATGGAGGAGGAATCTGGAAATTTGAAAACAATTGCTACAATGCAGATAACAAATAATAGTTGAATGAATGGGGGTAAATTACCCCTGGAGATGGAAAAGAAAAGTGGACAGAAATTACTTTTTTGTTTGGTACAATTGTGCCTTAATATAGGAATCATCATCATTTTACATCTTTGCGCACTGGCATGGGTTGGCATGGTTTCTATGGCTGGATGCCTTTCTCAACACCAACTACTTTACTGGGTGTACTTGGTAAATTTTATTGATGTGCCAGCACTACTACTTTACAGAGTTGTAGTGGGTATATTTTTTTCATTCTACAGAGTTGTACTGGATGCATTTTATCATGGTACCAGCACTAGAAAGGTTGTTACATCTTCAGCTGTACTAAAGTATCCTTTCAAATGATCACACTCTCCTTTCAATTGCTAACCATTTTACAGTGTGTACTGGGTGCAGAAATAACGTAATAAAATTATATCCCATTGTTATATTTTATGTAATCTTTGCAAAATCTCATTTCAGACCCCAAGACCAATGTCTGGCTGCTTTAACTGCCACTGTAAATAAATTACCTAAAGCAAATTATGATAATTTTAGGTTTGTAATATTTATTAATATTTCTTCAATTTATATTCAAATTAAATGTTATTTCTTTGTGTTTAAAACACATTTGGGGTTTAAAAGCAAACATATCAGTTAGCTCTAGGTTGTGACTTGACAGAGTTGCTACATCATAAAATGGTATTTGTCCCAACTCTCTGTGCTCTAAGTTCAAATCCCACTAAGATCAGCTTTGCCTTTCACCCTTAAGGAGATTGATAAAATAAATCAGGAGTGGTGGATTGGGGGAATTGTTTGAGAATGAAACAAGTTGCCTTGCAGTATTTGCTGTGGCTCTTTGTATATGAGTTCAAATCCTGCTGTGATCTATTTGGCTGGTAGACTTTAATCTGTTGCCTGGTTTAACACAACTACCTAACCTCTAGCAGACTACACTTTTGTAAGCATTCAGAACCTGTACCTGACCTCAGAATACCTTCTTCCAACTGACTAAACTGTAAAAAAACAAAACAAATTTCTTTAAGTTCCTAAATATTTTTTAGGGAACAAGTTGGGCACATAAGCCTCTAGAGACAGAAAAAGTGGGCTGTATTGCTTGTGGGGCACAAACTCACACTTGCTGTATGTCGAATGCCTTATTTTGTTCAATTATTTTTCATAGTCAAAGCACCTATTTTGAAGCAGCTTACTTTAAGTTAACATACTTTAAAATTTAAAATTTACACAATGCTTCATAAATATAATTGATTCTATGTTTTATAGTAATTAGGGTAGCTATATAGCTATACTCTTCAATGAAGTTTTATGAAAAGAAAGTATGATTAATGCCTCTGTTGAAAAATAAGGTATAAACTGTTCTAATTTGCTAAGAAGTTTAAATATTTAAAAGTATATTATAAAGAATTAAACATGAACATAGTTTGAATTTTAATAAATTAAACACTAAAAATACATATATAGACACAGGCATGGCTGAGTTGTTAAGAAATTCACTTTGGAATCATGAGGTCCTGGATTCAATCTTAGTGTGGCATTCATTTACATAGATTATATAAAAAGAAATTCTTGTACTAATTAACTTTTTTTCCACATATTTAAAGATGTTTTTTTTTTATGGAATGCTTCCCCAAATTTGGATTCTAGAACTGCCTGGATTGTAAGATTAGAGTGTGTTGTGTCACAAGTTCAGGTCTTATTACAGCTATGTGCTGTAAGATTAGAGTGTGTTGTGTCACAAGTTCAGGTCTTATTACAGCTATGTGCTGTAAGATTAGAGTGTGTTGTGTCACAAGTTCAGGTCTTATTACAGCTATGTGCTGTAAGATTAGAGTGTGTTGTGTCACAAGTTCAGGTCTTATTACAGCTATGTGCTGTAAGATTAGAGTGTGTTGTGTCACAAGTTCAGGTCTTATTACAGCTATGTGCTGTAAGATTAGAGTGTGTTGTGTCACAAGTTCAGGTCTTATTACAGCTATGTGCTGTAAGATTAGAGTGTGTTGTGTCACAAGTTCAGGTCTTATTACAGCTATGTGCTGTAAGATTAGAGTGTGTTGTGTCACAAGTTCAGGTCTTATTACAGCTATGTGCTGTGAGCAAGGTACATAACTCTGTTTACTTCACCTTACTCAACTAATTCTCTAAACTATTTTATTTTCTTATACTAATAAAATGTACAATGGTGTACATTTAGCTATTGATTTTTTGGTCATCACTGCTTCAGCAACTATAGGGAAGTCTGTATTGTTGCTGAGGTCATAATAAGACCTCAAACTGTCCAGAGTTGCTTCACATATTTACTGGGACGCCACAGTCAGTGACTCTGGAGCTGGGCTGCTGGCAGCGAAGTTCTTGTCATCATTGGCAGCTCCTCGCCTTACTGAAGTGTCAGGTGATGGCCCTGTGGGTGCCTGGTTGTTTCAGTGCCTTAGCCTCGCCATCACCCATGGTAATGCTGCAAGCTTATTTGCTTGCCTTAAAATCTTCCATTGACCCTTGTGGTATGCGGCCAATTGTCCCACTTGATGATGAATTGATGGTTGTTTTCGTTTGTTTTGTTTTTCTTACCTTTTCTTTTTCTCTCACTTTGATGATATATTTGTGAGGTTTCTAACAATTAATTGTACTTATATCTGTATTTATATTTTCATTCTGTAAGAACTATAAAGAATTTGTAGTGTTATTTATACTACAGTGAATAATATATACATTTTTTTTTAATGATATATATAGAAAATTTTTAAAATAATGATTTCTGACCAGCAATTCTAGGGGAGAGGAAAGTCGATTAAATCGACTCCAGTGCATTACTGGTACTTTATTTTATCGACCATGTAAGGATGAAAGGCAAAGCTAACCTCAGCGAGATTTGGACCCAGAATTTCAAGGGTCATAACTCTAAGCTGCAAAGCATGTTGTCCGACACTCCACCGATACTGCCAATACACATTTACTAATATAATGTTTTCTTAGCTATATAGTTGTTTCTAGTTGATTTTTCTAATGCTCATTGTATGAAGTATGTTAACACTGACTTAACTAATAATGACTGGTTCTATTTTTTCATAGTTGAGTAGTCACAGAGTAAAAAGAGCATCATCTCCCAAAATAATCTCTTCAGTAATAGTATTCTAACAATTATTATTATCATCATTAATAATACAGTAGATTGACAGAACTAATGCTTTGTAGTATTTCTTTTGACTCTTTACATTCTGAATTGGAATCTTGCTGAGGTTAACTTTGCCTTTCCTCCTTCTGGGGTCTATAAAATAAAGTACCAGTCAATATAACTTTCCCTTCCACCTCAAAACACCTTATGCCTAAATTAGCAGCCATTATTATTGATACTTTTCTTTCTGATTAGGAAATAAGGCTTTCATGTTTCAATACCATTCATACCAGTCTTTAGCAACTCTCAGTACCTTGACCCATGTAAGACCAGTCATAAGTAACTCTCGGTACCCTGTCTCATGCAAGACCAGTCTTTAACAACACTCAGTACCCTGTCTCATGCAAGACCAGTCTTTAACAACACTCAGTACCCTGTCTCATGCAAGACCAGTCTTTAACAACACTCAGTACCTTACTCTAAATAAGTCCAGTCTTTAGCAACTCTGTCTTACTCCATGTAAGACCAGTCTTTAGCAACTCTGTGTGTCTTACTCCATGTTAGGCTAGTCTTTAACAACTCTGTATCTTGACCAGTTTTTAGCAACATCCTGAAAAAAAGCAAAAATGAAATTATTTATCCTAATAGAAGGCATATGGCTTAGTGGTTATGTTGTTGAACTTACAATTGAGGTATCATTGGTTTGATTCCTGAACTAGCTGGTCTGTTGTGTTTTTGAGCAAAAAACTTCATTTCCCATTGCTTCAGTTAACTCAGCTAGAAATGATTACCAGTAGTAGCAGCTGGAACTTTGTGATGGACTGGCATCCTGTCTTATACTTTCAGTTGCTTAACAGCTATGAAACTAGCATAAGCTCCAGCCTGATGAACCTTTGATGTTGGGATACACTTTAACTTTTTTTACATGGTAAACACAAATGAACTGTGAGAATACAAACCCAAGGCTAAATCACAATTCTATGCTAAAGCATCTAACAATTCACCCAATGGCATATATCTTTTAGTTTACATTTAAATAAACTTAAAAACAATTTTATAATGAAAAATTGAAAATAAAATTTAAGATTAATTTTCTGAATATCTGAACCACTTTTGTGGGTAATAGCATGTGCACCAGGTGTCCAGTTTGAAGATACTACCCTTCCCTCAGACTCGGAGGCCCTGTAAAGTGTCATGGGTTCTGTTCTTCCTTCCTTGACTAAACAGTAAAACAAAAAAAATCATATGTCTTTGAAGACAGGTTATTGCAATACCAGATGTACCATTATCCAGGAAACATTGCCTCAAAACTAGTGTGTTTGACTAGAGAGAATACTTTGATGTCTAGCAGTGGTATCTTTAATGATGGATGGGTACAATGGTGTTTACCTGACACTTACTTTTGGCTCCATGAAATTTTTCAGCCACACTCTGATAATTGCCTCTGCTACTAGGCTAAACTGAGTGAGGGGTTGGATACTTGGGGAGGAAATGGGCACCACAAAGTATTTTTAAGACCCATTGAAATTCTATGAGCAACACACAGTCAAGCATCTAGAATGACACCCTAAGAACTGGCTGCATCAGTTACAGGAACTTCATTGATTGATTGATTGATTATAGGTTGTATTTGGAAAGCTGTATTAGGTTGAGTTACTACAATCATGGTTCCTATGGAAGAAATGTCAACTACACAAATAGTGTTACTAATAACCTGGTCGCCTTTCCAATACATCACACATAGCATCGAATTCCACAGTCCTCCACTTGAGGTCCACAAACCCAGAGAGCTTCTATGAACTGTGTTCAAACTTTCAAGTATTTTGATAAAAAGATAATATATATGCACTATTGGGTATCCATTCTTCTCTAGATATAAACATTTCTCTCTTTCAGTAATTGTAGTGGACAATATGTTTTCAAAAGTCTGGGTTCCATGGAAAAAACATTTATATAAAAGGTTGGGAACCAATCAATGATCTAACTAAAATTTGCAAACTCCAATTTCTTTTAATAGCCAGTTCAGACAAGTATGGAAAAACATGTTGAAATAATAATAATAATAATTGTTTCTACTAGGCACAAGGCCAGAAATTTGAAGGGGAGGGGAAAGTGTATTACTGGTGCTTTATTTTATCGACCCCGTAAGGATGAAAGGCAAAGCTAACCTCGGCGGAATTTGAACTCAGAACATAAAGACCTGTAACTCTATGCTGCGAAGCATGTTGTCCAACGCTCTACCGGTACTGCCAATCCGCTGAATAATAATAATTGCATATATATATATATATATATATATATAACAAATTTAATATAGAAATGGCTTCTACAGGATTAGAAGAAAATCATCAGCAAAGGCTTTCCTGATGATTTCCTTTGAATGAAACAGTTCTAGTCCCATAAATGCCATTTCTATATTAAATTTGTTGTATACACTCTACTAATATATTGAATACCTTACTGTGGTTACCTTTGATTGAACGCAAGACTCACATATATATATATGGATGCCGTAGAACACGCCAATGGTAGCCGGGCGCCAGCCGGATGGGCCAGACAGTATATATATATTTATTAAAATAACAGATTAAAGTTTAAGCAAAGAATCGCTGCTTTCACCCTTAACAGGATCTTCTGAAACTAAAAAAAATCCATCTGTGAACACAGAAGTAAATATTTTGAAAAACGTTGCAACCGAAGGAAAACAGGACGACGATACTTTGGTTCGTGAAGACGTTCCCTGGCAAAGAACAGAAAAAAGCGAAGATAATACGTCATTAAGTGGAGCGTGAGAACAATTACACGCAAAGACAAAACCACGCTTATGGTATAAATGAAGTCGTAGACTAAAATTCTATTTAGGAAACCGAATGATTCTCGGCTTCAGAGTTAAGAATAATGTAAATAAATTAGTAGAACGAAAATGATAGAGGTTATTAAAAACATAAAAGTAATAATAATTAAATATATACATACACACATCTCTATACGTACATACACGTGCATATGCGAAAACACCTGCCATGCATACACATGCACGTACACATAAACACGTGCACACATACACAAACCTGCGTGACACATGTACCCACACACATACGAAAGTATACACCAAATACACATAAAAAAATATGTGTGTGTATACATATGATTATATAAACGTATATACATATACACACATAAATACGTATATAAAAAAAATACTAGCTCTTTCAACTGCGCAGAGGGTTCTATAGAAATAGTGGACAGCTTCCGTTACCTGGGTGACAAAATCAGCAGTGGGGGAGGGTGCTCTGAAAGTACAGTAGCTAGAGTCAGAACTGGATGGAAAAAGTTCAGAGAGCTTATACCACTATTAGCCGCTAAAGGGTCTCCCTAAAAATGAAAGGCACGTTGTATGATGCCTGCATATGAACAGCAATGTTGCATGGCAGTGAGACCTGGGCATTGTGTGCAGAGGATATACGCAGACTAGAGAGAAACGAAGCTTGCATGCTCCGCTGGATGTGTAATAGTAATATACGTGAACGGCAAAGCATAAACGAACTAAGGAAAAAATTAGAAATAAGAGGGATCAGATGTTGTTTACACGAGAGAAGGCTACGTTGGTATGGTCACGTGATGCGCATGAAGGACGATAGCTGTATAACAAAGTGCAGGGCAATAAAGATATACGGTAGCCACGGAATAGGCAGACCCAGAAAAATCTGGGACGAGCTGATAAATTCCGACCTCACACACTTACACCTCACCAAGACAATGTCACTGGACCGAGACCTTTGGCAGTACTCAGTAATAGAGAAGACCCGCCTTACCTAAATACAAAGTAAAACCTACTACAGTCAGTAGGCGTCTCTAACAAAATACCCCCCCCCCCCCCCCATCCACACCGCCCCTTTCAATGTAAAGTTATGTTGGTGCCACAACATCCAGGCCGAAACAAATGCGATCGTGTAGGTGTCACGTCAAAAAAACACACAGTTCACGCTGTAATGTGGCCGTGTAGGCAACACGGTAAAAACCTCCCAGCCCCACACTGTAAATGTGGTTGGTGTTAGGAAGGGCATCCAGCTGTAGAAAACCCGCCAGATAGTCCTATGCGAGCAAGATAACCACTCTTGCCTCAAGTGGGAAAACCCTCCGTCCAAACCCATGCAAGCATGGAACACGGACGTTAAACGATGATGATGATGATATAACACATGCACACATATACCTACGGATAAATACGTATGTTCACCAAACGTACGTATACCAAAACACAAGGTACACATATACACACCTTACATATGTGCATACACACAAACACAAAATACACATAACCATATACACATATACCAGTATATATAATATAATATATACGCCTATAACAAATACAAGCATATATACGTACGAGAAAGTATACTTACCTTCACAAAACATACGGGTAAGGTATACTTACCTATACAAATAAGTAATGGTATAAACATAAAATATACTTAGCTACCAAATCAAGACGTAAATTATCCGCGTATTGTTCATACTATCCGTTAGGGTATAATGTGGGGCTGTAATACAGGAAAGGTTTATGCAATTTGTGTTTACAAGCCGAAATTGCCTCAGATGTGATCATTGGTATCGAGTATCTCCAGGGCTTCAGCGGCGCAAAGATCGCATGGTCTTTTATTTCCGTTATACGATCTAACTTTAGCTAGGATCTCCCAGTGTAACCTATATTGGGTGTGGTTGTCTTTTAGACTCCAGATATAAGCTGAAGTGACGTCATATTCCTTCTTAAAGGGTTAAGAAAAGAATGGGTGTGCATGTAAAGACGCTGCTTGAATCTATTGGCGGTTAACCCTATGTAAGCCCTACTAGACGTGGGTGTTTCGACCTTCTATTTGTAGACAGTGTTACTGGAGAGGCATTTCCCGGATAGAGGGCAGTCAACCCGATTCCTACAATTACAGTTAGTACTAGCTACAGGGTTGCACGTGTTCCTACGGCTAGGTAATTTAACTAAATTTGAAGCAGTGATGTTATGTGCAAAGTTAGGAGTCAAAGAGTAAGATATTTTAATGGTATTTCTATTAAAAATGTTATTATATTTATGTGCTGAGGGGAAATGCTTCTTAATAAGGGAGAGAAAGACCTTAGCTAATGGTGTGGCCACCTCCATATTATATGGTGGGTTATACCATATAATGCGTTGGGATCTATTTTTCCTACGTTTATGCTCATACTTAGTATATGATAGCTTATCGACAAATACATTCCGAGCAAGAGCTTCATTGTAATATGTGGAATGGTCAGTGAGAATATGCTCATTTGTAGATAGACGAGAAAGCCTCAAAGAAACGTTTCTTACCAGGTTCTTGGTTATGCAGGCAGGATGGTTAGAATGCTTACTGATGTAATTAAGCGTACAGGAAAAGGCCGATAAGATCTGTAACCTCCACCGAATTGCTGGCACCCATACTCACGTCGAATGGGGTACTATTAGATTTTTTATCCAAATAGAGTCGTCAAAATTAATCACCGACTTACGAGCATTGAGGATGACATCAACTTCAAAATCCTTAACCACCATGAGCAATTTAGCGAAATTGATAGCTCTAAGAAGAAGTGGTAAAGTGATGCAGGAGTAGTAGTTATTGATGTCGAATTGGATAAAACGGCAATGTTCCTTGTTGTATATGCCATTGAACCAATCAATCACCACGAAAGAATTATTCCACATTGCAAGAGGAGCCAAGCTTCTAATTTCAGGTATAATTCTATCTAAAATCCTTTTACTAAGTCTACCTAAATCAGAATTCATAGGGTTAATTAGCTGAATAGAAGGGTTGTTGGCGAAATTGGGTTTGTGATCCTTCATGGTAAAGTGGGGTGAAACAGAGTCCAGAGGTTCAGTCCGGTCCTGGATGTTGAGTTCAGAAGTGATTTTAAACATCATTGATGTCATTAATGACACTCTGATTGGTTTTCGGGTAATCCTTAGTTACAGCATTATGTAGCAGTTGATGGTAAGTACTATGCTCCACTTGATATAGATTACCAGTTTTGTTGGAGTGGATGTGCACGGCATTAGAACCCTTAATAGAATGAATTCTATTCTTCAGGTCCTGCTGGAAGGAATTGCTCCTGTTCCGAAATTTGATACTCCGTATGAGTTCCAAGACATCGCTTTCGAAGGGTAGCAATGCTGGGTTACTCGGGGGGGTTTTGTCTTTGCGTGTAATTGTTCTCATCGCTCCACATAATGACGTGTTATCTTCGCTTTTTTCCAGGGAACGTTTCCACGAACCAAAGTATCGTCTTCCTGTTTTCCTTCGGTTGCAATGTTTTTCAAAATATTTACTTCTGCGTTCACAGATTGATTTTTTTTAGTTTCAGAAGATCCTGTTAAGGGTGAAAGCAGCGATTCTTTGCTTAAACTTTAATCTGTTATTTTAATAATATTTGTTCTAGGGTTCTTGTATATTTGATATATATTTATCTTTATCGAGCCCTCTTTGGATTTTAGTCTTCACATTTATTATTATTGCTATATATATATATATATATATATATATATATATATATCATCATCATCATCATCATCATTATCTTACGTCCGCTTTTTCCCTGCTTGCAAGGGTGGGACGGGAACTGATTCTGGCTTGATTTCTACAGCTGGATACCCTTCCTAACACCAACCTCATTTACAGTGAGTGCTGGATGCTTTGTTGCCGTGGCACCTCCACGCCCACTTTGCAGTGGAATGATATGGACCCCAGTCCCTATCATCTCATTTCTACAGCTGAGTAAACTGGAGCAATGTGAAATAAAGTGTCTTGCTCAAGGAAACAACACATCACCCGGTCTGAGAATTGAACTCACAACCTTTCGATTGCAAGGCCAATGCTCTAACCATTAAGCCATGTGCCTCCATTATATATATATATATATCTAGGTATAGGTATTATATATATATATATATAGGTATGTGAATTTCATATATCGAAAGAATTATGGTATGTTTATAAATAAACATTCTGAAAGCTATAGCTATGAATAGAACACTGGTGGTCAGCGCTGCCGGGCAGTGTCCAGCAGAAGCAGGGGCAACAACCGCCGATGCATTTTGAACTTAAATGATTTTCTTCAGGACAGTGTTCTCCTCTCGTTTCGAACTCAAAGCTAAATTCTAATCCTATTTTAAGTTGAGCCAAATTATACTGCTTCGTAGACAAATGAGGCTAACCACCTTATTTACACAGAGAAAAAAAAACTATATATTTTCACCTATTTCAAAATCTGGTAGTAGCGAGAGAGAAACACAGTCCTGACGAGAACCATTTAAGTTCAAAATGCATCGATGGTTGTCCCCCTTGCTTCTGCCGCACACTGCTTGGCGGCGTTGACCACCAGTGTTTTATTCATAGCTATGGCTTTTGGAATGTTAATTTATAAACATTCCGTAATTCTTTAGATATGCAAAATTCACATACATATTTGTATACATATTTGAAGCTAAATTCTAATTATGTATATGAGTGTGTATAGATATATTAATTGATAATTGAAGCAATTCTTATATGTTTTATCTGTTTTATTGTAGGTATTTAATAAAATTCCTTGCAAAATTAGCAAAGAGTTCCGATATGAATAAAATGACAGCTAGTAATATTGCTATCGTGATAGTTCCTAATCTGCTCTGGTCATCAGATGAAAGTCTGTAAGTATTAAATCTCACAATTACTATATCTGTCTGTCTGTCTGTCTCTCTCTCTCTCTCTCTCTCTCTCTGTGCATATCTGCATAATGTGTTCATATGTGTGTTGTTATTGATGAAGTATTGTACCAGTTGTTTTAATTGTATATAGTTTTGTACTGCAATCAATCACCATTATCATAATTTTTTACATCTGTATTTCTTTGTTTGCATGGATTAAATGAGTCCTCTCCAGTACAGGATCTCTCCACGTGTCTTTTTCTTTCGTTATCTTCTTTACAAGGTTCAGCACCCTGAGATCTGCTTTGACTACTCCTGCCCATGTCTTCCCTAGCCTGCCTCTACCTCATCTTCCTTCCATCACCCATACACTTTAAGTGTCTGATATTTTTAATCCTTCCTGATTCAAATAAATAATTACTGCTAAAATATACTGGCATTGATTCAGTTGACAGTATATCCTTATCTTCAAAATTGTAAGATGAAAGAAATATATATTTTGATTGGGCGATTTAACTACAATTGTGGGTATTTGGTTTAGAATAGATATAACTTATCTCTGTGTGTTGTAAAAGGTGACTAAAAATCTTGGCACCAGGAAGGACATCCAGTTGTACAACATTGCTTCAAAATGAGCTACATGATGAATATGAAGTCTATTACAAGGCCCACAAGACAAACCCTTGCTCTAGCAGGGAAAATGGTCTTAAAATGCTTGTATTTATAACTCATCCTATCAAGGATTGGATGAGTTATCACAGTCTAAGACTAGACAGGCTGGGTGAAACCACCCCTTGCTCATACATTCCATTTTTGGCATGATTTCTGCAGCTGGATGCACTTCTTAACACCAACCACTTTACAGTGTGTTATGGGTGCATTTTATTGTGGTGCCAACTCTATAACTTTACATAGCGCTTATTTGGTGCATTTTATCATGGCACAAACACTAAATTTATATATATCAATTATATTTTAAATTTATTACAATTTATATATTAGATTTTATTTCAATTATATTTTCTATTTGCCCATTCAGTCCAACAGTACTATCAACTGGTAACTTTAGTGTCATTATCGAAACAATAATCAACAATGCTGATTACATTTTTCCTGGAGGTAAGAACATTTTTTATTATCTTTAATTTTCAAATTTTTGCATTTAGTAAAGTTAATATATTGTTGTTTTTTTTCAGTTTCTCAAGCAATATCAAAATGTTACTTACATAATTCCGTTTTGTATTTATTCAATAAACAATTTATTTAAATGTTGAAATATTTTATAACTTTTGGTCACATTTTAATTATAACTTTTGGTCACATTTTAATTATTAGTTTTTCACTTGAATAATTTATTTTTAACATTTCTGTTCACATTTATAATTAACCCATTTGAAACAGTTCCATACATCCATATATTCACGATTTAATCATTTTTAATGGAATTCAAACTATGTGTGTCTGTGAGACCTGACATGAATAATCAACATCATCATCATTTTTACATCTGTTTTTCCATGCTCACATATATTTTCTAAAGAACAACTACACCATAACTCACAACTTTCTCCCACCTAGCAGTTTTGGACTCCCTAAAAAGGGTCATAAGCACTATCTTTCCCTCCCCCTGACCAAATAGTAAAAAAAAAACCCAGAAAAAACCAGAGCTTATAAGATGCTTTTCAAAATTATTCTGAATGGAACTTTAACCCCTTTGTTATCATATTTTTAATTACAGGACACTGCATATGGTTTCCAAATAATTTTTTAAATAATCAAGAATTTGGAGCAATTTATTAATATAATCAACTTCTTTATTATTAAGCTTGTGTTTGAAACATAACTTAACAAAGGTTCTTATATAAATTTTGGAATGCGGGCCACCAACAGATCTAATTGTGGAAAAACTGCATGCCTGGACAATATGTAAAGAAAATAAACCGAATACTCTGATGGCTGGATAATCTTTAAGATTTTCCTCGATGAAGCAGGAAAAATGCAGGTTTTCACCTAATGCGGGCCCTAGGGGATCAAGAAAATGAATTTTTTTTATGTGCATAATATGTCTTGAAATTTTGGGAAAATCGGCTAGATGAAACGCCTCCAAAAGAGCCCTAAAAAGCTGAAAAAAAATGAAGTTTTTCACCTAATGCGGGCCCTAGGCCATAAAAAAGTTAGATTTTCTTTGCTCACGGTATGAACTGACTAATACATAGACTGATTTCCTTGAAATTGTAACTGACGTAACGCCTAAAAAAAAAACCTAAAAAGCTGAAAAAAACGCAGTTTTTCACCTAATGCGGGTCCTAGGGGATCAAAAAGTTGAATTTTTTGAAACATAAGTAATACACATGTAAAGTTTGAAAAAAATTGCTTGGGTACTTCTTGAGTTTTAGGAATTCAAACTCAGATACACACACACAGACAGACATCCTCAGTTTTATATATATAGACTAGCAGAAAACCACCCGGTGGGTGGTTTTCTGCTAGTCGATATATATTTAACACAAACACAGACACACATACATATATATATATACACCCATGTTCATATTTTGAGATGCATTATTCTCAAATCAGATTATTATCTCTGACAGGAAGAACCAGTTTATAATTTTTAAGAAAAATTAAGCATACAGACATATTTTAGGAAACTTATGAATTCCTGTACACACACACACAAACACTTACACAGATACACACAGACACACGCACAGGCAGACACACACGCATACAGACACATACGCTAACACACACATACACACGCACATACACACTTAAACCTATATATATGTATATATATAGAGAGACACACATAATATACATATATAATATATATATATAATATGGAGGCACATGGCTTAGTGGTTAGAGCATTGGCCTTGCAATCGAAAGGTTATGAGTTCAATTCTCAGACCGGGTGATGTGTTGTTTTCTTGAGCAAGACACTTTATTTCACATTGCTCGAGTTCACTCATTCGAGTTCCCTATCATTCCACTGCAAAGTGGATGTATAGGCGCCACAGCAAAAAAGCACCCAGCACTCACTGTAAATGAGGTTGGTGTTAGGAAGGGCATCCAGCTGTAGAAATCAAGCCAGAATCAGTTCCCGTCTCACCCTTGCAAGCAGGGAAAAGCGGACGTAAAATGAAATGATGAATATATATATAGATATATATTATATATACACACACACACACACACACACACACATATAACACACACCCATATATAAAACACACACGCACACACATATAACACACACACACATATATAACACACACACGCACACAATACACACACACATATAATACACACACACACACACACACATATATAACACACACACACACGCATACACACATATATAACACACACACATATACACACACATATATATATTATATGCTCAGCCCCAGTGAGTTGGTTAAAACACCAAAAGCCAGTCTTAAAGTTGTCGTCTGTAAATTCAAAGAACTCGGCTGTGTCTGGCTAGATCTCCATGGTAACTACTCCAAGGTCGCGCGTGCCATGGCTGGGAACGCAGGTGTCACGTGCTGGCCTAGAACGCTGGTTGTTGGAATCAGTGGTCGACGACAGGGAGTGAGAGGGGAGAGAAAGAAAGGCAGAGGTGAAGTGATGAAGTGACTCTCTCTTCCTCCTTCTCCTCCATCTCCCCATTCGGCACAGCGATAGAGGGGAGGAATGTTAGTGTGTTACAAAGAGAAAGAGTGAGAGTGAGAGAAACAGACAGACTAAAAGAGAGGGATAGCTGGAGAGAGAGAGAGATAGCAACCACGCGCGCACGTGTTTCCACTGTCGGACAGACAGACAGACAGAAATTGCTGGTTATATATATAAGTAGATGACAGGAGGTTTTTAGATAAATATGAATAATTTTGACAGTATTTTGGAAGGATCTGATAATATAACTAACTTTCTCATTATTAAACTGGTGTTTGGAACATAACTTAACAAAGGTTCTTACACAGAATTATGTTGGAAGGGTTTATATATATAAATGCTTTAAAATAAACAGTTTTGTATCATGGAACCAGTGGCAGTTTCGGATGGTTTCGTATCAAAAGGGTTAAAGGATATTCGCACTATACATGCTTCAATTCAAATTGACTTTGTTTTTTTTTTATCTTTAGAACCAAAAAATATCTGTGCAGCACATTTTAGCTCCTGTATCACTTGAAACTGCATTAACAAAACATTCTTTAAAAGTACAAAACAACATCACATTAAAAATTATAGCCTTTACTTTACTATTACAAGTTTTCAAAATGTTTTGTTTAGATACTATAAACATTTTAATTAACAAACTCATTTTTAGGGAATTTTTTGCTCAATCATTCCAGGATGTTAAGGGTTAAGCACTTTTCTCATATATAAGATGACACACCTGTTTTGATTACTAGCATCTTAGATTACATTCAAAAAGTCATCTTGCGAACATTTTGGCTAAGCTTCCATTAAGGAAGATTGCTCTCTTCCTCACACCAGTCTCAGAGTTCCTGAAAACAGAATCATGGATGCTGCCCTTCCTTCTATGACTAAATCATTAATAAACGTTTCTACTGGTTCTGTATCTGGCTATTACCATTATTAGGAAAGTCACATGGCTTAGTGATTAGGGCATTTAGTTCATGATTGTGAGGTTGTGAGTTTGATTCCTGGCAGTGCATTGTGTCCTTGAGCAAGACACTATATTTCATGTTGCTCCAGTTTGTTCAGCTGGCAAAACTGAGTGCTATCTGAAATTGTTAGAATGTCTTATGCTGAATCTCCTTGAGAACTATGTTAAGAGTACAAGTTTATTGAATGTTCAGCATAATTTCATGAGTAGGCTGTTGTGTTGATCAAACAACTGGAACACTCATTACAACTGATGGAGGGTACAATATTGGCCGAGGTTGACTTTGCCTTTCATCCTTACGGGGTCGATAAAATAAAGTACCAGTAATGAACTGCGGTATTGCTGGCCTTGTGCCTAAAGTAGAAACAAATATTGGTCAATAATGATGATGGAAAGATTTGAAGTAGTAAATGAAGTCTATTGTTTCTATTAAGTTAAAATTGCTTGTAACTGTATTTCTAATGAAATACACTCTATTTCAGTTATTTCATGGAGAATTTTGAGGGATTTACTAAAATTATTAATTATTTCATTTCTAAGATAGCAATTTAATATATGGTTCTTATATAAAATTATGTTGGGAGATTTTAATTTAAAGAGAAACCTTTTGAAATGGTTGGTATTTTTTCATAGAACCAGAACCAGATTTTGCCAGGCTGGTATCAAAAGGTTAAAGGCTAATTGTTTACACAGATTCAGAGTTTTCTTTTGATTTGTTTTGATAAACTTTTGCTTACAGAATATCTTGTTATCCCGACCCATTGTGATGCGTTCTCTCTCTGTTTTTTTACTACTGGTATTATAATGAACTCTGGTTTCTAGAACCTTCTGGTTGAATGTCTTTTCTACTAAATCCTCCCAATTTCACTTAACCTTTCTGCTTCTCACTACCTGATTTGTATTTTCTCATAAACCTCCCTCACCCAAACATATATGTAGTCCCTTCTTTTCCATATATTGTGTTCTCACAATACGTTAACCTTCAATTCTTTAATGTCTCATGTTAATAGCACCATTTCCATCATCATCTCTCTCCCGCTCTATTCTATGGCTATTGGGGGAAAAAACTTTCTTCGCAAACACAGTGATATAAGCACAAACAAATATTCTTTTTACTTTTACCATTTCAAAATGTTTTTCTCTTATAACCTTTTCTTATTAAAAGAAATAAGTTTTAACTAATTAAAAATCTAATGAATTTATTGTTTATCCTATCTCATCCTTATAATAATGTTTTTAAATCTACATACAGGTTTAAATTATTGCCAAAATGATTGCTATCTAAGTCTGTTGATGTTTCTCTATTAGTAAAGGCTCCAAAGCTAAATATTCCACTTAAGTGTTCTCTTTAGGATCTTCATCAGTCAGAAAACCAACATATAAAAAAAAATGAAACTGAAAAATCCTCATCTGAATCATTAAAATAATGGTTCTAACAAGCGGTTTGTAGGCATCAATCCTCCTCTGTCTCCTTGATTTCTTAAATTTCCTATCATGCACCATGTCTTCAAACAATGCATGTTTATATATTTCTAATAAAATAATTTAAGTTTTATATCTATATATATTTATAAGATTCATAGATTATATTTTAAAATTTATAATTTGACCATATATTTGACTAAAAATAAATTGACTTGCTTTTCTATTCTAAATAATTAAAATTAAATGTAATATTGTGTAATGCTTGGAAACTGTCAAAAATTGCTTATCATTTAAAAGTGTATGCTATATTCAAGAGGTTTTACATTGGAGTTCACCTTAATATTCCAGTCATGAACTGGAATATACTCTTGCATGTAGACATCATTCTGCCATACTCATCATACTCACAACAGAATACCCACAACAAAATTATTAAAGAAGACCATTTACTTGTCAAGCTTATTTGCATAAAGATGACATTTAAATTTAAATTTGTATTGATATGTAATTTAAGTAAATTACTATATAGCTTTTATGTAATAATATTACC
>CAXHJY010000155.1:0-2500 GCA_964016885.1 Eledone cirrhosa
CCCTGTCATTTTCAAATAATTTGTAAATAATCAATAATTTGGAGGGATTTAGTTGTATAACTAGGTGTTGAATTGGCAGAGTCATAAGAATGCTGGGTAGACTGCTTTATGGGTATTCATTCCGGTTCTCTGCCGATATCAACTTTGCCTTTTGTCTTTTTGAGGTCGATAAAAAAGGTACCAGTCCAGTTTGGGGTTGATTCTTCCTTTATATTTTTTTCTCACTTCCTATCTTTCTGGAAGAATCAGGCCTGGAAAGAAATGGGCTCCACCAGGCTTAAAATGTCCAAGAAAATGCCATAAGTCAAAATGTCCAAGAAATGCCATAAAGTCAATATGGCACCTCCATCACTCCATCAGGAGTTACAGGAAAAAAGAAAAAAGAAGTTATATAACCAATTTTCTCATCATTAAGCTGGTGTTTGGAAGATAACAAAGATTCTTACATACAATTATCATGGGAAGGGTTTTAGATAATATAACTTAATCAGTTTTATATTGTAGAACCAGATTTCAAGTAATTTGGTATCAAAGAGTTAAATTTTAGGTGGGTGGAATGATAATAGATGTACAAACTTAAGCTAAACAATGATTTAATACAATTGCTAATTTGTGCAGAAAGCAGTGTAAATATAATTGTAGTAAACGAAAGTGCATGGCAGGATGGAAGACCAGGCTGGCAGGATATAATCAAACATTGTTGGGGACTGGAATACAAGGATGGCAGAATATTGTCATGGTTGAGACTGGAATACTGGGCTTGCAAGATATAGTCAAACATCATCAACAACGGAATACCAAGCTGATGAGATTTACTCAAACATTGTTGAAACCAAAATACCAGACTGGTGGGCCGTAGTGAAACATCATTGAGACTGAAATACCGGGTTGATAAGATATAGTCAAACATTATTGAAATCGGAATACAGGCTGGCAGGATATGGTCAAACATAGTTAAGATTGGAATAACGAGTTTGTGGGAAAAATCAAAGCATTAAGTGATCCCTCCCCTCCTCCTTTTTTTCTTCTTTTTTTTTAAAAATCTCATTTAGGGGTAAATACATACCCATTAAATTCCCTGTGGGTTGAAAGCAGGGAAGTGCTAACACTTGTAGTCCTTTCCTACTGCCTGAAAGCAGCTGTAAGTCAGGTATTGGAAGAATTAAAAAAACATGCACACACACACACACACACATGTACACGTGTTGTGTGTGTTCTTTGAAAGAAAGAATGAGGAAGCTTGGTGGAGGTTGAGGCAACAACTCCTGAGCTTGTCAGACTCTCAGTCTGGGTGGCGGGTTAGATTGCAATCTTCAATTCCATTATAATCCTGTTCATTCAAACTATGGTGTCATAAAAAAACCCAACAAGATTCATGTAAGAAAATATAACAATTCTTTCTCCCTCCCCATAAGTATACGTGTGTGTGTGTGTGTGTGTGTGTGTGTGTGTGTGTGTGTGTGTGTGTGTGTGTGTGTGTGTGCGCGCGCGTGTGTGTATCTCTCTTATATATATATTCAGAGAGAGAGAGAGAGGAGACATGGATATAAATAAATAAATTTGTGGGCCTTTTCCTTGTTGATGTTGTTTGTAATACATATATATATATCAGCCGATAAAACGAAGTGTGTGTGTATGTTATAAACAACATCAACAAGAAAAAAGAAAAAAAAAATCCCAGAAATTTATTTATTTGTTTATTTACTCTCTCCCACAAGACAGCAGCACATGTCGTGATTTTAGATTTTAAGATGTTCAGTTGAGGCCTGTATCAAATGGCTGTCTAATATTCTAACAATCTAGCAGCTGTTTAGAATTGATGAAATAACACAACTATAGATGCTGTCAAGGAAATAAAATGTTCAGTCCACTGATGGTTTGTGGCCTAGGTATGTGTTTGTTTGTTATGTATGTGTGTTTGTTTGATGTGTGTGTTGTATATGTGTAGGTATGTAGGCAATGTATGTGTACGTATGTATGTGGTAAGGCATAGACGTAATGTATGTGAGTTGTGATGTATGTATGCATGCATGTGTGTAAGTAGGTAGGTATGTATGTATTAGTTTGTGTGTTTTATCTATTTAGTATCTCTATGGGTATACATGTAATGTATGTGGCCTGTGTGCGTGTGATGTGTGTATGAATATTGTATGGATACATGTATGTGTGTAGGTAGATAGGTAGGGATGTGTGTGTATATCTGTAGGTGGGTAGGTATGTATATTGTGAGTGTGTATCTATTTAGGCATTTATATGGGTATATGTGTGTGTATGTAATGTATGTATGTATGTATATATATATATATATGTATATATATGGATGGATGTGCATGTATGTATGCTTGAATGATTATGTATGAGTGACTGTGTGTATGTAATGTATGTATGTAACCAGTTCTATATTGACTTACTCTCTTTCAGTTTATCTCTCTATAAAACCTGCCACTCATCGTTTCAGTGAGTTATTTCACAATTTCACTCAGTCTATCAACTTGTATTA
>CAXHJY010000155.1:7500-22500 GCA_964016885.1 Eledone cirrhosa
TTCCTAGGCTTTATGTGAATCTAGTTTCATCTTAAGGTGTGTCATTGGTGTCTGCTATCAGTAATATATCTGTGTTCAGGAGTTCAACAATTGAAGTGGCCCTTGGTACCTTTCAGATATATTAACCTAGTTGGAGCACCCCCCCCCCCCTTCATTGTGGATGTGTTTGTGTGAGTGTATGTATGCATGTGTGGGTAGGTGGGTATTATGTATGTGTGTGGGTGGGTACCCACATATAGATCCTTAACCTTTCAGGTATGCTTGCTGTATGAATGTACTTCAAAGTGAAAATACATTCAACCCTCAATGCAAACCAAGTCCATTTATTAAAAATTTGACAGCTATTTTAAAAGTTATTTCTAACTGTTTGCACAACTTTTTTTTTCAGTTGTTTCCATGACAACTGACTAAATACTGTTGATATTGAAAAACAATGCTAAACAAAAAAAAAACACAAAACAAAATGCACAAAAGACAGGTGCCCTAAGTTTCAATATATTTAGTGTTGTATCACAATAATATAGATATGTATGTTGGATCTCTGTTGGTTCTAATGAAGTGTGTTCCAGTTGATTCGGTCAATGGAACAACCGGCTTATGTCATTAATGTGTAAGTATTTGAGCATTCCACAGACTGACCCATGGACTGACCCCCAGGTGACATCTGTCATTTTCTCTGCTGACGCCAATAGAGATAACAATCTACAAGTGACCACGCATGCAACAAATGAATCAACACCACAACACAACCAACTATCCACACTACTATTCGATCCGCTATATGTATACCCTTAATGTAGTTCTCAGGGAGATTCAGCATGGCTCAGGATGTGACAAAGGTCTTCTCTTTGAATTATAGGTACAAGCACATTTTTGTCAACTGAGTGGACTTGAACAATGTGAAATAAAGTGTCTTGCTCAAGGACACATGCCGCCAAGATTTAAAATCACAACCATATAATCATTAGCTGAACAACCTAACTGCTAATCCATGTGATATTGGTGTTGGAGTTTTATGTTGATGTAAGGGGTCACATGTTCTCTTAGTCAGACTATTTCCATACTGGGATACTATTTTCAAGGGTTTTAGTTAGTCACATAACCCCTCCACCCTCACCTCAGTACTTATTTCAGTTGGTTATTTTACCAATCTCTTTATTGAAATGGCTAGGTTACTTTTGACATGAAGGGATGCAACTCAATACACCATTATACATCAGTGAATTCATTTATGTTGACAACAATTCTATTTTATAAATAGATTATAATACTATATCCGGTATATAGTGATAAAAATGAAGTATTGTCCAAGATATAGTTATCTTCTTTTATCTTTATTATTTAAACAAAAATATATAACTTTTAGTGCTAGTGCCATGATAAAATGCACCCAGTACACTCTGTAATGTGTATAATGTGCTTGACATTAACAAGGCCTCCAAATGTAGAAACCATGCCAAAATATGGAGCATATGAGCAAGACATAGTTCCATGATCAGCCTGGTCGCAACCCATTCCACTCTTGTCAGCATGGAAAGTAGATATAAAATGATGATGATGATGATGACTATAATCTATATGCTGTGCAAAATAGGAAGAATACAGAGATCATGAGCATGGTCATTAGACAAGGTTGGCATGCAATTTGTGAAGCATTCAACATTTCTAGGCGATAGGAGGGGCATACAACCATACTAAAAAAAAATAAAAAGGTGAGGAGGGGGAAACAGATTATGCAAGCAGGTATGGTCCCCAATTCTTCAAGGAAGGAAATGAGATTTGTCTCAGTCTATGATAATCCACCCAACCCTTATACCACCATGGAAAAACGGATGTGTGATGATGATGATGATGATGATGATGATGATATAAATAAAAGCTGTATCATTTTCCTAGCACCGACTTTTTCCCATATTTTGATCTAAATTTACTTACTACTCACCGCCTTTAATTTAATTGTTAACTCATTCTGTCATTGAGCTTGCTGCTTTTTGTGGTTTCCACATGTCTGGGGTGGTGGCATTAGTTTTATTTATTTATTTAATTATTTATTTATTTATTTATTCTGTTAACATAATGCCTGTCATATTTAGTGAAAAAGGCTGGCCTTGATGCAACAAAGCATAGTTAGCTTTATTTTTATGCCTGAATAAGCAGGATTATACATACAGATCTGCTGTACCCTTCTCTGTGAAAAAGAAAAAAAGGGGATTAACTGCAAGAATCACAATCTGTGAAAGTAGGGTAAAGATGTGGAGTGGGTGGGACTTATGTAAATGTCACACACACACACACACACACACACACACACACACACACAAGGCCCTCACAAAAACCAATTGTAGGCATCTCTGTCAGCCTGGCCATAGCAGTCTTGACACTTTTACTGCCTTTTAACAACAACAGATGTATTATTATTATTACAATTACAAATAATAAAGAAAAGAGCTGGCAGCATACCAGAGCACTAAGCCTCAATACACTCACTCAGCTTGGCTTTGTTAATAAGTTTGTGTAGGTTCAATCCAGCATGACAGTTGATATTACACTTTGGTCTTCTGACACTAGGTCTTTTGTTGTAAAGAACTCATACAGAACTGTTACATGGGTATTGAAGAAGTTCAGTCAAATTGTTGTGAACTGTTACATTTGGTATTGAAATAACTTAGAGCTGGCCATGTATAGGTGGTGAACTAATAGTTGTTAGAGCGTATGGCAAAACGTCTTGTAGTATGTGTTTTAACTCTCTCTACTCTATGTTCAAATCCCGCTACGGTCAACTTTGCCTTTAATTTTCTGATTAAATAGAGTGTTAGTTTAAAGTAGTGGATTGATGGAATTGTTAGAGTATCAGATGTGATATCTGAGTTCAAATCCTGCTTCCTTTCAACAGCAAAAATGTGACATGAAAATACTGGAGCCTCAACTATTAAAACACCATAAAAATGCAACCTCATAGGAGACCAGCTAAATGTATGCAGGTGTGAGCCATAAAATAACAATTCATCTAAATTTTATATTTATTGCTTGGAAAAGAAAATGTTGTAGGAATATTTATTTAATCCTTTCATTACCATATTTCTAATGACAAACCGTGTCAAAAATTTTCAAATAATTTCGAAAATAATTAGGAATTTGTAGGGATTTAGTAAAATGACTTTTACATTAAGCTGGTGTTTGGAGCATAACATAACAAAATGTTCTTTCAGAAAATTATAATGAAAAGTTTAAATTTAAATTGGGGGGTGGGCGTAAACAAACAGCATTGTTTCATAAAACCAGGGGCAGTTTTAGGTTGGTTGGTATCAAAAGGGTCAACATGTCCTATAGTCATAGCAGTTCAGTGAATATTAAGGGTCGACTGAAAAGTTCATAGGCTGTCCATGAAATGACCAAATGAGGTTTATTTTTCTACATAGTCCCTGGAAAGAAACAAAGGTTGAAATTGAGGCATGCAAGGTTTCACAGCGCTACCATCAATTCTTCATAGTCACCCTATGAACTTTTCATTCGACCCTTATAACATTTGGTTTTGCATCCACAAGTAGAAAACCTGCCTGAAAATATATGCTCCCAACCATGCAAGCTAGATCTAATACTGATAATTATGATGATGATTCTCTCTATTTCACTAACCTTAATGACCCAAGCATAACCAGTAAATACATTTATCTCTATCTATTTCATGTTGTTCTATTTAATAATGTAACTGATTACTTAGTAGATATACCATGAAACTTATTACTTCCACCTTATTCTATTTAACAACACTGGTGTGACTAACTACATATATCATATCATATCTTTATTTCACTAACTTTGCTCTATCTAATAACACTAGTGTTATTGATTGTGTGTGTGTGTGTGTGTGTGTGTGTTATAACACTGACGTGACAGACTATGTGTGTGTGTGTATTACACTAGTGTGACTGCTTACATTATATATATATATATATATAAAATAACACTAGTGTGACTGATTACATTACATATATATATATATAAAATAACACTAGTGTGACTGCTTACATTATATATATATATATAAAATAACACTAGTGTGACTGATTACATCATATATATATATATCTTTACTATCTTGCTCTATTTAGCCCTTTCATTACCATGTTTTTAATGAAAGTCACTTGCATGATTTTCAGATAGTTTTGAAAATATCGTTATCAAACTGGTTTTTGGAGTATAACTTAATGAAGCTTTTCACATAAAATTATGATGGAAGTTTTTTTAGATGGATATTAAACACATTAAAACAAACTGTAGAACTAGGGTCAGTTACAGGCAGCTTGGTATAAAAAGGGTTGAATACTAAGTACATATACTTCATTTCACATTGCTTTATTTTATAACCCTAGTGTGACCAAGTACTAAGTATATATATCATACATAGTAGTGTCATTTTACTACTTAGGATTTCCCTATATAATCTATGGACAGTATTGGAATTGTAATTCTCTTGTTAATGGAAAATATCATTGCAGCAGTAGTAGTAGTATCATCATCATCATCAGCTAATCACTAACTGAAATTGCTGCCGAAGTCTATGCCGATCAATACAGTCGGTAAAAAAGAAGCACACACACATACAGGATTTCTCAGCATTGATCTTTGTTGATCTTCTTATAGCTTAAAGTGGTAATAAGTTTGCTGGACTGTCTTGTACAGATCGATTTATTGTGTTAATGACTTTTGAAATTTTTTCTTATAAATATTTTTGTCAAATTGAGCAAAAAGAAATCCTTTCCTTAGAAGCTTCTTCAGAAGCTTCTTCAGAAGCAATGTGATCTATATAGCTATTTTATCCTGTAGCTATGTGGATTTGCTAACTCCATTTTTTTTAAATTTAATTTATGTATCATCAAAGAGTTTTCTTATCATACCAAGTTACCCCCCCCCCTTTTTTTTTGCATTTGTTGTCATTGTTTTAATTTAAAAACATAAAAAGTAAGAACAAACTCAATTTAATTAGTTTTGTTGAAGACAAAAGACCCCCCCCCCCATCCCTTTAACCAAGAATGCTTGTGTTTGTGAGTTAGTACGACATTTCGTACACCACCCTTTGACATAAATGTCCAAAGTCATGCTATTGGCACTTATATTATTTCTCTTGGCTTGTTATATTCACACACACGCATGCATGCACACACACTATTTGTATACACACATACTTACCTACATATGCATACACCCATATATACATGTATACTCCTATGTACACGCACACATATTTGAACATGCAATGTTTTTTTTAAACTACTTTGTCAGACAGAGAAATTCAGTGTCCATGTCTCTTTTCATGGCCTTGAAGACTGTTCAGAGGTAGGGAGTAAGTTATTCTCAAACTGCATTGTCTAGCCCAAATGCTTACAGCAGAGTAAACTCTGCTAATAACACTCATGGACTAGGTGGCAGCAGTGTTCACTCTTAACCACCTGTAATGATTTAGCAGAAAATATCTAAAAGCAGGTTTGTTAATTCAAATGTTTTGGGTATATTTACTAGTGGACAGATAGATATAAAGATTTTAATTTTTAATGTGATGCAGTGAAAAATGTCTTGCTTATGCAGTTTCATGTGGTTCAGGACATTAAGAGTTAAAGTAGGCAACATATCAAGTCTACCACTTAAGAACTTGGAACACACAGAGCTGAAATAAATAATGTAAGACATCTTGCTTGATGTTCTAACAATTTCACCAATCCACAACTCTGGATGGACTGACGCTATATTTTATTGACCCTGGAAGGATGTGGCCATCTGGCTGGTCTGGCTTCAGAACATCTAACCCATGCAAGCCTGAAGAGTAAATGGTGGTGGGGGTGATAATGATGATGGTGGTATATATTCTTTGCTAGAATTCCCATTAACCTTTCAAAATTCTTGCAGTAATCTTGTGAGCCTCGTCAAATTTAAGATGGCTTTATATTCTTCTACTTATATCCACATCAAGTTTCGTTATAATTTAAAATCTTTTTGCTTTAATACCCTTTTTTATATAAAAATACCATTCATATAATATAAATGAAATTTATGAAACATATAAATAAATTCTATTTTATTTTTTAAAATTATTTTTGTAAAATTCTTCGACACATTTCCCAGTGAAATTTGCTTCTTCATTTTTATGTTTCATTTTTCTGTCAAATTCTCTAATTTCAAATTATTTTTTACATTTGATGTAAATTCTCACTTCAAAATCATTTCTTTTAATTTTTATTAACCATAAATCTTTATTATTATTATTTTAATCAAATTGATGAAAAATTCTATTCTTTTTTTAAACCCAAAAGTTCGAAAGATTCACTTTACCAAATTATTCCTTTTGACTGTGTTTTTTTGTTTTGTTTTGTTTTGTTTTTTTAAATTTTGTATCCGAATTATCTATAATAAAATATTATCTTTATCACTTACATGAATTTTATTATAAAAATCTAAGCAATCATAATCTGGTGAAAACAGACATACCATATGTATTCATATATAAGTCGCACCCTCTTTGTGTTTATAATAGTTTGACTTTAGCCTTCTACTCCTACTAGTCACATATTGCTTTTAATAAATAGTTTGTATCTTAGCTTGTGCTTGTGATTAAATAAAAAGAAAATAGTTTGCCAGTACAGTCCAAGTAAAGTTCCAGAATCATAGATATCATACCAATGTGTTTTGCTAAACTACACAATAGTGCTGGTGCTCTGATAAAATGTTCTGACTTTACAATCTGTAAAGTAGTTGGTGTTGGGAATGGTATCCAGCCATAGAAACCCTGCCAGATTATGGAATATGTTAGCAATGTGGTTCTCTGACATGGCCAGTATCAGACCCCAACAACCCATCCAACCTACTATGCCTGCCATGGAAAACAATCAATAATGATGATGATGATGTTGACAATGGCAACATAACTCTATATTGACATCACCCTAATCTACATACTCAATCATTTGTCTGAATGTGTGTTTATATATATGTGTGCTTCTGTGTATTTGTGAGTGCTGTAAATTTCAAGCCCAGAGGAAGGTTCGATAGTAAAGTCGCATACTTATTTTGTTTTTAAGTGAAAAACTGTGATTTGTTGAAGAGTATTTTCTTGATAATCTTCAAAAAGATAAAAAGTTTGCTGTTACAGTACCCCCACTCCAGCCCATGTTGATAATCTCTTCATTATGTCGTGTCCATAGCTAGTTTCTATTATTGTCAGTTCTTTTCAGTCCCCACACCTCACTCCTTTCTAACTATTTTGCATACTTTCAACATTTGAACTATAGTTGTTTTATAAATGGAAAGCAAGATGTGATGATTAGGTGATAGCAGTTGAGCTCGTGTTTACACAAAACACTTCTGGAGTGCTGCATTTACAATTTTAAAGCAGGGTTTATTTAGAGCAGGTGTTTTTACAACTCAATGCGTTTTTTCTTCTCCTGCCAACAACTTTTAACGAGATATTTACTGCATGGCATACTGCATTTTCCATTTAAACATTCTCAATTCGTTATAATTTTTTTTTTTTCTAATTTGCATATGTTTTTTATTGTTTATGGCTGGCAGATCTCTAATTTAAGAACTGGGGAGGGGGTATGTTATAAAAATTTGAGGAGGGTGGTACGTTATAAAAATTTGAGGCGGAGGATGGTAGTGGAGGGAGTGTAAAGTAGATAAAAACGATATTATATATTAGTGTAGTTTCTTTTGAGAGAAGCACATTGTTATATTTAAGAGAATAGAGTGTTTTCAGGAATTGGGCAATGAGGACTGCATCTAGCAAGCAGAGTCCTCTACTGACAACTTGGGAAATTATTTTCATAGTTTGAACACGCATATATATATTTTTGTGTATGTATTGTTACACTTAAGCAATGTATGGAAAGGCAATAAGGTGTCCTAGCTCTACTATATTAATCATCTAACAGTGGAAGGAAGGTTGGTATGTAGCATTGTTGGCTTATATTGTATAGGAGGCATTTAAGGAACTTTTCTCATATGATTTTTATTCTCAAACCTAGCAACTTGATTTATGACTCAAACTAGGTAATATACAACTTGTTTGACTGATAGCTACCTCTTAAGCAAGCTCATATGTTGTCTTTCATATTAAATCTCCACCTCTATATAGTGGTTCTCAATTCCTATAGCTTCAGAATAAACATTTGATATGTAAGTTTAAAACCTAAGTAGATTAACAGTTCTTTTTAAAATGACTACTCAAGGTTTAGAGGAGCAGCTACATGATCACTTGATCTACTAGAAATAGCAGCCAAATTTCACTTAAATCATACACTATTGCCTTAAAAATGAAAATAGTCCTAAATACACAAAAAGATAGGATGGTTATCAATGGGTTGTCTTTAATTATAGGTTTTCTTGATCAAAGTTGACTTTCACAATGGGCACTGGGTAGAGGTTTCATGACTACTTGACCTGCTGGAAAAAGCAGCCAAATTTCCTTCAAATCACACACTATGGTCTTTAAACAAATTAAAGGATAAATAGTCTTGGGCAAGATGGGACATAAATAGAATACTTTTGATCATAGCTCTGCTTTGTTGGTAGAGCTGACTTTCACAATGACTATACTAAACTATAAATTTATATAGAAATAGGAAGGTTTTAACATTTTTTTATACTGACCTGCTTAAAACCACCTTGGTTCTAATAAAAACAACACCACCCATTTTAATTACTAGGTGAATTAAAATCGTTATTTTACAAATACCAGCTTAATGAAATGACTAATAATTTTAGGGAATCCCTATAAATTCTTTCTAAATGAATCCAGGTATATTATATTTCATTAGAAGTATGGTAATGAAAGGATTAATCTCTAAACATTGGGTTTAGCATCAGGAAATATTATTTAAAATAAATAAACAAACAAACAAACAAAATAAAACATCTCTTAATACCCTTACCCAACAGTAACAACAATTTCTTGAATTGATAATGCTACAATATTTACACTGGTAAAGGTGGGGTTAAGGTGCATGGGGGTTCCTTCTATTATTCCTTCAGACTTTCATTACCATATTTTAAATGGAAGATACTATCTATAATTTGCAGTCCATTTTGAAAATAATCAAGAATTTGAAAATATTTAGTAATATAACTAACTCTCCATTACTATAAAGGTGTTTGGAACATAACTTATTGGTTCTTAACATAAGATTATAACAGATTATTTTTTTTAGATAAATACAAACACTTTAAAAATGAGTAGTTTTGTATTCTATAACCAGGGTTGTTTTCAGGCAGTTGGTATCAAAAGAGTTAAGTCTTTTATTACCATATTTCTAATGAAAGACGTTCTGTTAGTTCTTAATTCTTTTAATGGTTTACGTTATTAGACCTTGACTATGCTGGAGTCATGAAGGGTTTTTAGCCTATCATATAAACCCCAGTACTTATTTTTTTCTAGTCTAGTACTAATTCTATCAGTCTCTATTGAACCACTAGGTTAGGAAGCATAAACATGGACACATGCACACATATTCCTTTGAAAAGTGAATTCCTCAAGCACATAGCTATGCTTGCACAAACGATTTTCAAATGAATTCGAAACTTATCAAGAATCTCAAGGGATTTATTAATATAACTATCTTCATTATTAAGTTATTGTTTGGAACACAATTTAAAAAAAAGTTCTTACACAATATTAGATAATTATAAACACTTGAAACAGCAAATTGGCAGAGTTGTAAAAACATTGCTGAGGTCAACTTTGCCTTACTTTCTCTGGAGGTTGATAAATAAAAACTACCAGTTCATTACTGGAATCGTTTCTTCCTCTGTATCACTTTCTCCCTGTTGTTCTCTCTCTATCTCTCCATTTCTGGAAAGGGGTGGGCATTGCCAGTTTTTTAAATGCCCAGGAAAAGCTGTATGTCACTACAGCACACCTAAAATTCCACCAGGAGTTGCATCCGTACAAACACTTCAAAACAAACTTTTTTATCATCATAGAATCAAGGACAGTTTCAGGCAGTTTGATTTCAAAACCTTTTAAGGATATTAACGATGTGAAATAGCTGATTTGGAAATAGGGGACTGGGTGACGGATTAGATTCATCAGAACCTATCTACTGAAGATGAGCCAATGAGGGAATCTCTATGTGTGTTCACTCTACATGCATGTAATGGTTCCTCATTCTCCCTCAAATTACATCTATGGTAGTCCTAAGTATACTTTCTCTGAACAATCTAATTTTGAATTATGACAGCCTGCTCAACATGGAAAATGGACGTAAAGAGAATGTGTGTGTGTGTTTCATAAAGAAACTGGAGTTTTTGAGTATCAAGGTTTCATTTTACCACTTATTCAAAACAATATTTCATCTGTATTTTAACCCTTTCAATGTCAGCTCAGCTCAAACCATCTAAAAGGTTCTTATCTAAATTAAGACCTAATATAATTTGATATAAAAGCGTTTTTGTCATATTACAAATACCATCTTAACCCTTTAGAGAGGCACATGGCTTAGTGGTTAGAGCATTGGCCTTGCAATCGAAAGGTTGTGAGTTCAATTCTCAGACCGGGTGATGTGTTGTTTCCTTGAGCAAGACACTTTATTTCACATTGCTCCAGTTTACTCAGCTGTTGAAATGAGATGATAGGGACTGAGGTCCATATCATTCCACTGCAAAGTGGTCGTGGAGGTGCCACGTCAAAAAAGCACCCAGCACTCACTGCAAATGAGGTTGGTGTTAGGAAGGGCATCCAGCTGTAGAAATCAAGCCAGAATCAGTTCCCGTCCCACCCTTGCAAGCAGGGAAAAGCGGACGTAAAATGAAAATGATGATTACTCTATATTTACTATTATATTTTCACGGAAAATAATATTGAATCTATGAGATTTTGATATTATTTATTTTGAGAACAATACCTTAAAATCAGTATGAGTGGTTGGTTACAGCCAGTTTGAACAGAAAGTAGTGAGAGGATTCTGGCTGGATACAGCCAGTTTAAATGCTAAAGGGTTAATCAAAATAATTTTGGTAAATCCCTCCAAATTGTTCATTGATTAATTCAAATACACTGTATTTTATCAGAAATATGTCAAGGAAAAGATTTAAAAAAATCTAAGACACACATGTTCACACATAAATGCATACATGCACAATTTTTTGTATTTCGCATATATCTCAAGATGGTAGGTGGCTACAGTATCACATTACTAATCTTATTCATAATAACAGGTTTAGTGTAATATCTTATTAACATTGAATTCTGTTCTTTTTTATCCATGATGCATTACTTTAACTCTTTGATGGAGGGAAAAATAGTTTTTATTTCTTTTAAATGGTCCTAATATTGTGCTTCTTAACTATTCCTGCGATGTTTTAAATATGCTGAAACATCTAAACTACTATACTAACATACAAAACTGGGTGTTTAAATAAATAAATAATAAAAGAATGATTAATAAAAACAGACTTATAGATTCACAAGGGTGTCTGATAATTTTAGTCTAGAAGAAGGAACTCAACTGTTTTCATTTATTGATTTATTTAAATTAGTTGATGTTGATGCTGCTGATGATGAGCTTCTTGCAAGCTAAATCTATATATGTATGCTCAGTCATCTGGTTTTATTGCTTGTCTCAGAATAAAACACACTGTAACCCTCTCACAGCAAGACGGAGGTCATTCAGTCATTCACGATTATTATTATTATTATTATTATTATTATTATGGGGGGGGGGGGAATTCACAGTGTAATTACAATTTCTTGTGTAGATAGATGAAGTCTCGTAATTATAAGAAATGGAGGAAAATGGAAATTTGAGAACGAAACACTAACCCTCTCACAGTATGATGGAGGTCATTTTATAACTCATTATTATTTTATTTATTTATTACAGTGTAAATACAATTTCTTTTCTCTCCTTCCCTCCTTCTCCTATCTCCCTCTCTCTCTATATATACATATACATACATATATCATCATCATCATCATCATCATCAGGTTTAGCGTCCGTGTTCCACGCTTGCATGGGTTTGGACGGGGGTTTTCCCACTTGAGGCAAGAGTGGTTGTCTTGCTCGCATAGGACTGTCTGATGCCCTTCCTAACACCAACCACATTTACAGTGTGGGGCTGGGAGGTTTTTACCGTGTTGCCTACACAGCCACATTACAGCGTGGACTGTCTGGCGGGTTTTCTACAGCTGGATGCCCTTCCTAACACCAACCACATTTACAGTGTGGGGCTGGGAGGTTTTTACCGTGTTGCCTACACGGCCACATTTACAGCGTGGACTGTGTGTTTTTTTGTCGTGACACCTACACGATCTCATTTGTTTCGGCCTGGATGTTGTGGGACCAACATAACTTTACATTGAAAGGGGCGGTGTGGATGGGGTGGAGGTGGTGGGACGGGGGTGTGTTTTGATAGAGATGCCTACTGACTGTAGTAGGTTTTTACTTTGTATTTAGGTAAGGCGGGTCTTCTCTATTACTGAGTACCGCCAAAGGTCTCGGTCCAGTGACATTGTCTTGGAGAGGTGTAAGCGTGTGAGGTCAGAATTTATCAGCTCGTCCCATGTTTTTCTGGGTCTGCCTACTCCGTGGCTACCGTCTATCTTTATTGCCCTGCACTTTGTTATACAGCTGTCGTCTTTCATGCGCATCACGTGACCGTACCAACGTAGCCTTCTCTCGAGTAAACAACATCTGATCCCTCTTATTTCTAATTTTTTCCTTAGTTCGTTTATGCTTTGCCGTTCACGTATATTACTATTGCACATCCAGCGGAGCATGCAAGCTTAGTTCCTCTCTAGTCTGCGTATATCCTCTGCACACAATGCCCAGGTCTCACTGCCATGCAGCATTGTTGTTCGTATGCAGGCATCGTATAACCTGCCTTTCATTTTTAGGGAGAACCCTCTAGCGGCTAATAGTGGTATAAGCTCTCTGAACTTTTTCCATCCAGTTCTGACTCTAGCTACTGTACTTTCAGAGCACCCTCCCCCACTGCTGATTTTGTCACCCAGGTAACGGAAGCTGTCCACTATTTCTATAGAATCCTCTGCGCAGTTGAAGGAGCTAGTATTTTGTGGGCACTTGCTGCTACTTATTGCACCAGAGCACCGGCCACATGTAAAATCTATGTTCTTAGTTAGCTTACCTGTGATCCCACTACATCTTTTATGCACCCATACTTTGCATTTGGGACATAAAATGGAGTTTCTACCTACGCCTTTCCTACACACTGAGCATGGCCATTTCCCAGAAGGGACCGCCGCCTTATTTTCTTTCCTACAAACTAGAACTTTAGTCTTAGCCAGGTTAATTTTAAGGCCTTTTGATTCTAGGCCATGCTTCCATGTTTGGAATTTCTTCTCTAGTTCGGTCATTGATTCAGCTATGAGCGTTAGATCATCTGCGTATAGGAGTTCCCATGGGCAGCCAGTCTTGAACTCCTCTGTTATAGCCTGAAGGGCAATAATAAATAGTAGGGGGCTAAGAACAGAGCCCTGATGGACACCAACTTTTACGCTAAACTCTTCACTATATTCGTTGTTAATTCTAACCTTACTGACTGTTTCTTTATACATGGCTTGTATAGCTCTCACAAGCCATTCGTCAACACCTAGTTTTCTAAGAGACCACCAGATAATGGAACGGGGGACTCTGTCGAAGGCTTTCTCCAAGTCGACGAAAGCTAAGTATAGGGGTTTACTTTTAGCTAGGTACTTCTCCTGTAGTTGTCGTACAATGAAAAGAGTGTCTGTGGTACTTTTGCCTGACACAAACCCGAACTGCATTTCATCTAGATCAATTCTCTCTCTGATTAGTTGCGCTATTACTTTTTCCGTGACCTTCATGACCTGGTCGATTAATTTAATGCCTCTATAGTTACTCCTATCTAGGGCATCTCCTTTTCCCTTATAGCAGTTAACGATGATGCTGCTACGCCAGTCCTTCGGAACAACCCCATTCTGTACGACTTGGTTAACTATCCGGGTGACCATGGTGTGTCCCACCGAACCAGATGCCTTCAGCATCTCAGCAACTATTTCCGAAGGACCAGCCGCCTTACCCGTCTTCATATCTTTGATTGCCTTACTTATTGTACTACCCTGGACTAACACTGCTGGTCCCTCTATTGGGTCGATGTGGGGGAGACTGTCTTTCTCCCATTTGTTCTCCTCATTTAGAAGCCTTTCGTAGTGACACTTCCAAGCTACCTTCTTATCAGCGTCGGTGATGGCAAGTATGCCATCATCGTTAAGTACACACTTCTCCCCGACAATATCACGGTTTTCCTTGACACATTGCCTGGCAATCCTGAACACCTCACGTTTTTGGTCCTCACGTTGTAGAACATGCTTGAACTTTCTTTCCTCTGCTTCCCTTCTTGCGAAGTACACTTGTCTCCTAGCTTCCCTCCTGGCCACTTGATAGTCTTCTCTACTTCCCCCATCCCGCCATACTTTCCAAGCCTGCTTTTTGGCCTTAATTGACTCCTCCACCTTACTGTTCCACCACCATGTTACTCTCCTCCCACCTACAGGCCTGCTCCAGCCACAGACTTCGTCTGCCGCCGTCAGCAGGTTTGCTCTCAGGAATTCCCACTGTTCCTCTATATTATACGACTCTAATTGCTCTTCCTTACTGTCGAAAGCATCAAGTAATATGCTTTGAAATTTATTTTTGGCTATGGGGTCCTTTAGCTTCCATATTTTTCTCCTGAGGATAGTCCTCTTCCGCTGTCTAGTACGTCTCGTCCTGACTATGAGGTCGCTAATTATCAGTCTATGTTGGGAGGTGAATTCTTCATGGGGGAGGGATTTAGTGTTAACAACAGACACTCTGTCACGTCTTCTGGTAAGGATATAATCTACCTGGCTTGTGTGTTCCCCCGATCTATAGGTGATCAAGTGATTGTCTCGTTTTTTGAAGTTAGTGTTACAGATAGTTAGGTTATTTGCGTCGCAGAATTCCAGGATTCTGGAGCCTTCCTCATTTCTAGTACCGAACCCATAGCCTC